>JARKID010000247.1:0-99916 GCA_029449255.1 Mycena polygramma
CTTCTATTCACCCCTTCTTTTATATATGTAGCATTGCTGAGGACGATGAAAGCCAATACAGCCCTTCTGTGGATGAAGATGATGATGCAGCCAAGTGTCTTGAAGTGAAAGGCAAATATAAAGTCACATGATCACAGAACATGTCCTATGATCATATGACTAAAACAGTCTCAGTTTCAAATAGCCTTTCAATTTTATACAGTAGGTTATGCTCCCCAAGTTACCCCTAGCACGTCTAAATAATGGCTGGTAGAATGAAATGAACAGGATAACATGTGTATATAGACAGTAAGAGAGTCCCCAAGCCAAAAGAAGATTGTGAGAGAGGTGCTTGACTTATCCTCCTTTGCGGTATGTTGTGGTCATTTATCTGGGTTCTAAATTAAATAAAGAGATCATGATGCATAGCTAAGCTACCTACCCTTTTATAGAAGTTGTGACATTATTACTATTGTTAGAAGTTGTTTGTGTATTATTTTTGGATTGTTTGTACACAATATACTGTCAATATCCTGAGGTGTGATGGCTACCATATATGGGCTCAGGATATTGCAAGTATATTGCTGCAATATACTGAGCATATACTGGGCCTGTATATTGTGGGTATTTAGACAGGATGTATCCAATATCCTGAGTATATACAAGCCCAGTATATTGCAAGTATATACAAGGTGTTTTTCAAATATACTGAGTATATACTGACAATATATGGCCCTGTTATATTGCTGCTTCTCCACAGTGTAAGGCTTATCACTGGAGAGAGCAAAAGGGAGAGGAACAAGGCCATCACGGGCAGGGGAGCCAAGTTGAATTGACGACCACTACCATGCGACGCAGTCGAACACAACTCTAAGCCAGCTTTTGACCCCACCCGAAATAGAACTTCAACGAGTAGTCCCAGTCCAACCCCTCGTGCGCCGCATCGTCGAGGTATGCCTTCTGCATCGCCTTCGCAGCAGGGGCCTCCCCGACCGGTGCTCCGGCAACAGCGCGCGTGAGAGTGTCCTTGAATGTCTTGGCCCACGCAGCCTCAGCGGGGTCTGTAGAGCGCAGGCGAGTACTGATGTTACCAATACGGCAGACGACATACCGGCAGGAACACTGTTCAGAGGTGTCGTAACCTCGCGAACATGAACCTTGGTCAACTTGTTCGAGGACTCAAGAAGGGACTTGAGGTTTTTTCCGAAATGCGGGTCGCCCTTGACGGCCAGAGTGCTGTTGATGATGTGCGAGAGACCGCCTTTGATGCCAGGGGCGTTGTCCAGGCCCTTGAAATCTGCGAGCCAGTCGATGTTGTCGGCCAGAAGCCAGCCACCAGGAGCGACGAGGTCGATGAGGCGAGTCAGAACCACGGGGCCATCCTGGAGCTATAGAGGAGTGAGCGGGGCAAGTCTGATCTGGCGCACGTCTGTTTCTCACATGGCACAGGGTCAGCCGGATGTGAACCACGTCAAAGCTGCCGGACGGGAAGGGGAAGGGCTCTAGCGCATTTGTTTGCTGGTAGCGAAGATTGGAGGGCAGGGGCCTGGGCCATTCTTCAGATGCTTAAAGGCATTCCGGAAGACCTACCGTGCAGGGAGCGGGTTCATGTCTGCGGCGATGACCTCCGCCTCCGGATAATTCTTGGCAGCATATATGGCCCTAACAGTCAAGTAGTACCACGAGCGAGGTACTTCAGGACCAGGGCTCACCATGCACCAGACCCAGCGCTGCAAGGAAGGGCTTAACGAACGATCCTAGCACGAAAAATTGTGATCGCACCCGACTTCCAAGATCTTCTTGGGCTGTCCGATGTCCCCCGGTCCTAGCTTATGGCCCAGAAGGGTGTCCATTGCATTGGACTGCTCGTCGAGCCTAACACACCCATCAACACTCCTGGACGAGCCGACGCGTAGTGAAGTTAGACCTTTCCCATTCTGTTTCGTTGACCTGGTTGAAGCTGGAGGTCAGAGACAAGATGGGAGGAGCTACGGCTTGCTTACGGGCAGGATGTAGTCTGGCTTAACGGTGGAAGAGGACATGGTGAAGTAAATTCGTCGTCGGGAAAGATCGAGGATTGCGCATTGAAGGATCGGCAAGGTATAAGTAAAGGTGTCGAAGGAGGTATCAAAACCCAAACACAAGACAACCGCCCAAAACGGAATATCAACCTTCCCACCCACACCACAGAACTGTTGCCTGCAGGGTCGGCCCCCTTGAGCCCACCCGCAGTTTCTAGTGGCGTGGATTCTATAGATTTCTGCTCAATCGATGGTGACGACTCCTCGGCCGGCCGAGACTGCAGTTGGCAATGTCGTACAAATGGAAACTTGATGGAAACCAATACAGACACCGTGTTCACCATTTCTCCGGATGTCTACCCCAGGCACCTCTTGGGAGCTCTCTTTGGACCTTAGCTACACTCTACCCGCTTAGCCCGACGTTTGCCATCGACTCGGATGCGACTTCGCTGGATTCCGATGGCCAACGACCCTGAGCCTACCTCTGAATCCTCTCACCGCTTTCTGCCCCGCTGGCTCGCGTATTCTCGATCCGGATCACGATGTGGGTCTCCTCTCCGCGTATTGTCCGGATGTTCCAATACCTCTTCCTTGTCACGCTTCCCACTGCCGACACATTGTCAAGTGTATTATTGGTTAATACAGGAGGTCCACTGGGATTGACTTTGTCCGAGTGTTTCTCCAAAGGTTCGAATTTCCCTAAGTTGTCAAAATGTCTCTAGAATGCCTCGAAATGCGAAAGTGTATCAAGGGACGAATCTGACGAGGGCGGAGGTCGGCGAGTAGGAGGCTGGGAGTGCGGCGAGTAGAACGAGCTTACTTGTATAAACGAACTAACAAGTGTGCTCAAAAGGCTTTCAATAAAATGACAAGGCTCTCGTCCAAGGTCGCAATGACACGAGGATTGGGTGGTGAGAATAAATGCTTTGCCAAATAAAAGAAAACGCAAGGGAGGCAGACAATAGAATGAGTATACAAGTAGACATAATTCCACAAGTGTACTCGAGGGGAGCGGCATAGGGGTGGAACAAACAAGTGAATCGTTCACAAGTTAATTCCAAAACGTAGACGTAGACGTAGACGTAGACGTAGACGAAGGTGTCTCAGCAGATAAATCGAATATCTATCAACTGAGGCGGCGGCGGAGGCGTAGACGTAGACGTGAGGCGTAGGCGTAGACGTAGGGTGAACAAACAAGTAAAACCGTGTTTACTAGCTTATTCGCGAAGGAACTTATAAGAATCCGAGTGACACTTATAAATTCAAAAACGTGGTGAATACTGAGATCGCAACAGTAAACACAAAAGCGTAGGGCGTAGGACGTAGATCGATTCGTAGGTGCGTGCGTGGGTTGGTAGGTATATTATTTTTACAGGGGTACTATGAGCTCTATTTATACTGTAGGTAAATGATGATGTCATATGTGCGGTTCTGTGTAGGTTATTCTATCTATGATGTCATTGTTCTAGCGTATTCCGTTTAATGCCATTGTTCTGTGTGATGACATCATTGCACATAATGCCATTGTTCTATGTGATGACATCATTGCGTCCAGCGGTGTCCTGCAGGAAAAATGTTTCCTATAAAGTCTAATTTTTGAAGTTCAGGTGCGCTTGCACAAGCTCTCCGGAACTTACCGAGCGTGGGAAAACGGATCAAAAGGATCAAAACGGGTTGAACGGCTTGGCGGCTAACCAAGTCAGCACGGAGTCAGGAAGAGTTAGAGTGAGTCTACAGTAGTCAGTAAAATAATGATTCAGACTAGAGTGAGTCAAGTTAGAATAGTATAAAAGGAGGCCCTTGGCGGGACCTCTCCCAACTTTCCCCCACCTGAGAAAGCCCCTGTTTGTACTAGTTTACAGTTTACAATAAACTTGCTTCGCATTATCACTCGAATTCTTGGTCTGATAACACTGTGGAGAAGCAGTAATATAACAGGGTCATATATTGTCAGTATATACTCAGTATATCTGAAAAACACCTTGCATATACTTGCAATGTACTGGGCTTGTATATACTCAGGATATTGGGTACATCCTGTCTAAATACCCACAATATACAGGCCTAGTATATGCTCAGTATATTGCAGCAATATACTTGCAATATCCTGAGCCTATATATGGTAGCCATCACACCTCAGGATATTGACAGTATATTGTGTACAAACCATCCAAAAATAATCCACACACAACTTCTAACAATGGTAATAATGTCACAACTTCTATAAAGGGGTAAGTAGCTTAGCTATGCTCTATTTAATTTACAACAAAGATAAATGACCACAACATACCGCAAAGGAGGATAAGTTAAGCACCTCTCTCACAATCTTCTTTTGGCTTGGGGACTCTCTTACTGTCTATATACACATGTTATCCTGTTCATTTCATTCTACCAGCCATTATTTAGACGTGCTAATGATTGTTGGGATAACTTGGGGAGCATAACCTACTGTATAAAATTGAAAGGCTATTTGAAACTGAAACTGTTTTAGTCACATGATCATAGGACATGTTCTGTGATCATGTGACCTTATGTTTGCCTCTCACTTCAAGACACTTGGCTGCATCATCTTCTTCATCCACAGAAGGGCTGTATTAGCTTTCGTCCTCCTCAGCAATGCTATATAAAAGAAGGGGTGAATAGAAGAATAGTTCCAGGTTTACCCCTTGTTGCCTGGAAAGAAACACTAAAGATAAATCACATTGGTGTCAAGAACACCATAGCATGATTGAGCGAGTGGGCAGCGAGTGCACGGTACGGTCTAGTATGACGAGGACAAGAAGGTAGACAACAAGATAAGACTATCTTAAGGTCAGTTTATCTTTGTTGTAGATCAAATAGCGAGATCAAGCTATCTACCCTTTCATAGAAGTTGTGACACTATTACCATTGTTAGAAGTTGTTCATGTATCATTTTTGGAATGTTTGTACACAATATACTGTCAATATCCTGAGGTGTGATGGATACCATATATGGGCTCAGGATATTGCAAGTATATGGCTGCAATATACTGAGCATATACTGGGTCTGTATATTGTAGGTATTTAGACAGGATGTATCCAATATCCTGAGTATATACAAGCCCAGTATATTGCAAGTATATACAAGGTGTTTTTCAAATATACTGAGTATATACTGACAATATATGGCCCTGTTATATTGCTGCTTCTCCACAGTGACATCTCGTCGGTCGCGCCGAGTTCTCCGCCCCGACCTCCGACGCCGCGGAACCGCGCGAGGATCTCGTACAGCACCCTCGTACGATCCTCCGACGCGGCCATCCTCTGCCACATCCGAGCGTTGTCCCGCTCCAACTGCTCAACCTGGAGACGCATCTCCGAGGTCCGAGTGGGCAAGACCTCGCACGGGGGCAGCGCCGGCAGTCCCGACTCGGGAGAGATCTCCCTACGCCTCTTGCTTGGGCGGGGAGCCACCTCCGAGTCGGAGCCGACCTCCGTCGTTGGACCCGAGGCGCGCTGCGCCGTGCGCCGCACGCCTTTTCCCTTGGCGTGGATGCACTTGATTTTGGATCGGCGGCATCCTTCGCAGACGGAGATACGCCCGGACTTGCTGACGAAGCACTTCCGCCGTGCTTTCCGACACCCATCGCACGCTGTGAGCAAATCAGTTAGCTCCGACACATCTCCGCCGACTGCGACGCACCATTCTCCGTCGCCACAAACTCCATCTCCAACGCCGCGTTCCAATGGGAATCCTCCTCCCGCTCCTTCCTCTTCTTCGGCCTCGGCGGCGCGACCTCCTCCGACTCGTCCCCCAACTGGTCCGGCTCCTCCGATGTCGCACGACGCACCTCCGACTCCGAGGGCGCCACCTCCGACGTCGGCCGAGCCCACCCCATCGCGCCGCTCGGGTCCGGCTCCGCCAGCCTACCCTGGACTCGCGCCGCGTACTGCGCGCGCATCCCGTCCAGTTGGCGCTGGAGCCCTTCGGCCCGCTTGCGCTCCGCCGCGGCTTCCACCTCCGCAGCAACTTGCGCCTGCTTCGCAGCCGCAAACTTCTCCCGCGTCCTCCTCCTCCTCGCCTCCTTCGCCTCCGCCTCCCTCTTCCTCTCCTCCTTCGCCACACGCTCCTCCTCGGTCTCTAGTACCCTCTCCGGGGTCTTCTCGGGGTCGGCGGTCGGGGCCTCGTGCGACGGAGTCGGCGGCGGCGACGGCGGCGGAGTCGGGTTCGGAGTGGACATTGTGGTTGAGAGCAAGAATGATGATGACGAATTTTCACTCGTGGGAATATTTGTAATCCTGCAAAGCTGACCACGTGATTCGGCATCTCGGCATCCCGGCATCTCGGCGCCTCGACTTCAACTTTTCCCTTCCCCATTTTTTCGGCACATTTTCCTCCTCCGACATATCCGATCATCACCTCTAACGACCTCGCCCATGTTCCTTGTGGGAAAGGAACGTAAGAGGGGGATACTGTTATATCCGTGCCTCGGAACTCGGGCTCCTCCGCCGACTCACAAATCCACGACAAACTCCATCGGACCTCGTGTTCGAACCGGGTTTTTACGCAATGAAGGATTACTGAGCGTTTCCCGTTTATCCGCCTTCTTTCTTATTGTTTCATCCTCATGTTCTAACTTCCACTTCCTTTTTGGTCTGTCGCTATTGTTGCGCTTAGACCATCATGATATTTCCTTTTATAGATACATAATAACCTTTAGTAGTTTAAATACGCCTCCGGGTCATCGTGTATCTTTAGTTTGTTAATTAACGTCGTATACCCGGCAAACCATCCTCCTCTATATACGTGATCAAGCCTTGGCAATCCCGAGCTTGTCCGTTCTCGATCTCGTCCGTCCGAAAGGATTCCTGCCACAGGCTCTCACCCTGCTGTTTGTGGTGTTGAGTGAAAACCTCCGCACGGTCCGGTCGATCACCTCCGACTCCGATCTCCGATCTCCGACCCGACGCCTCGGCGTATCGCCTCGCCCGAGTACCTCCGGTCACCCGGTCGGCCGAATCACTCCCCTCCTAGTCCCTTCCGCCGTGTATATAACAGGGGGTCTGCATGTAGCCAGCGAGGTCGTAGGCGAGCCCATTGTACACACCAATGGAGCTGCCGTTGTTGGCCTTGGTTTTCATCTCTTCGGGTGTTAGATCGACGAGCTGACGGCACCATCTGCACCATGTTCTCGTTCAGGCGCGAGTCGTTGGTGAAGAAATGGAAGTTGTTGGAATTGCGGGTTTTGGTCAATATTATCGGACGTCTTAATTGTGAAGAGGACATAGGCACTGACACCACCGCCGACGCCGTTGCAAAGCAGGGGAGGCACCGTACGTCTTGAGAGTATCATCTTGGAGGCAGCGACGCTGGCCACGCGCTCGTGTAGGTCCGATATGGTAGTATTCCTCTCCACGCACAGATGTGTACACCTTGTTCGGACTGAATTGGAAGCTGTGCGCCGCCAGTCCGGAAGAGAAGACGATGTACTGTAGTAAACGCAATCGTCAGCAATGCCGAAAGAAGGGAGAGAAGAAGAAGCGCACCTCTGTCGGGCAGATAAGTCTTCCAAGGAAGACAATCACAAACACCGTACACCCACACATGAACCTGATGAGCATATCCAGCGCGAGCCTTTCCCTTCACGCCTGACGCATGTGCCCGCTTCATCTACTACAGTAGCTCAAGCAAGGGTTTGAGGATCCACCACGTCAGCAGCAGAGCAAAACCCATCGCGGACGCGCATTTGAATCCTCTAGCACCTCGACGGTCTCGCTCTCCAGGATCTAGCCAGCGAGCGCGTCGCGGTCGAGCAGCACCCCGCCCGCACCGCCCTCCATGCCAGCACCGCCCTCCACGCCAGCACCGCCGATATTGGACTCAGGTGCGCATGACTCGGACCCGCTGCTTGAGCTCCGTATCCGCATCGGACGGGCTGCGGCGCAGGGACCCTCGCCCGTCGTCGCTAACTCCATGAACAGGAGGACATGCAACGAGACGACGGCGGGCTGGCAACGGTACGTATTGCGCACAGCTCGATCAAGGTATAGTGTCCCGGCGCGTGTAATGCTTCTGCATACGTTCGTGTGCTCGTGAGCCCGGTTGGCCCAACACGCAGACATATATGACAGTGGGATGGCACAGCTACGGGTCGAACAATGTGACTGGGATACAAGAGAACGGGGATGCTAGACGCACCTTGCGTATACATGTACTCAAATTTTAAAGAGAAGGCGGACAGATCCAGCTTGGATCCAGCAGACAGCGATTACTTATACTATTCAATGTTGAGCACAATTGGGCTAACAACAAATGCAAGAAACAAAATACCTTTGTGCTGCTAGTGTTATGTACGGAAGATATGGTGTATGTGCACATCTCCACAACTCCACTTGCAAGTACAGAAGTTGCACACGCAGCACGCCACGCAGCAGATTCGCGTCTGCGGTTACTGCAATGTCGGTGCGGCCCCAGGGCGCTGCTTTCTCTCATTCGAGACACCCAAGACCCTTCGAGTACAAGACAGATCGGGTGTAATCCGCTCAGTCAATGGCAATTCACGCCTCGAAATCTCCGCAATCGAGTCTTGCAGTGAACAGTTCTGGAAAGAGCAAGGAAAAGAGATCGTGTTTGGTTCTACGAGATAGCCTAGTGAACCAAACACCATCGACTTCTTATTGCTTTCACAATCTTTCACGATCCCGCCTGTCAGAATGTGAATCGAGGGCATAGGAAAGAAAGGGAAGACTGATGTTGTGAGTATGCTGCAAGGCCCCAGGTGTGTTGCGCAGCCGATTCCCGTCGGTGTGCTTACAGTTGGGGGCTGATGTATTGTCAGCAGATATCGGGGCCTCGACTGGGGAAGCACGCACTCACCACGCAAGCTCACGTGCCCTACTTCCAGAAGTTCCCATCCGCCTGGTCTCCTTTGTCCGGAGGGGGTCGAGTCCAGCTCGGGGAGGGGGCTTGATGAAGATCTCGTTGAGCGGCAGTGCGATAACGCGACCCTGAGCGCACACACCTTATAAACACACGCTCGCGGCGACACTAACACATCCTCTCCTCCGGTCTTCGTCACCGATCTCCGCGCATCCATTTTGCGCTCGTCAGCGGGGTCGTACGGACAAAGGCAGCCTCATACGTCGCACGCGATTGTGGCGAGGAGCGAGTACCGTGCCTCGCACGGGAAGAGATTGGTACCGGGTCGTCATCGGAATGAATACAGGCATGCGCGCGAAGATGCAGCTAGATTTGAAGAAATACAGCCTCGACAAAGCCTCGAACTCTTTCGTGGATTATATTATTTGAGTCTCAACACGTACCTCGGAGATCCAGTCGGTACCCACACGGCACGGCGCCTCGACATCGCAAACGACACGGTTCAAGGTTGTCTCGAGAGAGACCCATATATCAAGTTACGGGTAACGAGGTTTACTTGACTATTCTTTGTTATTCTGCTGGACCTCGACATTCGGTTGCTCTCACCTTCCTGAACCTGCACCGGAATATAGCACAGTACTAGTACATTGTTGCCGCCCGCTGGATTTTGGGCTGCAAGTGCCTTGAATGAGGGAGTGCAGCCTGTGCAGGTTCAGCTTGTGGCGCTTCTTCGTGCTTTACGGCAGCGGTGGGCCGACTCCAATCCGGACGCATATGAAGGGTTCCGACAGCCTCGTGTGGCTCTAGTTCGACGCAAAGTGGTCCGAGGCGAGCGACAAAGCAGAAGGAAGATTGTTTGGCTCCAAGGCCGATATCCCTTCGAGCCAAACAACCACTTCCTTGGCTCTTCCTCTGGCTCCCTTCTCTTCTTCTCATGCAGGGCACCCGTCTGGCATTACCGTCCTTTGCAACGCACGGATGGTATGGTGGGGCTTCAATATCGTGCCTTCTATGTCTATTCCGCTCTCCTGGGTGCTATTATTGTGACCGAGTGGGAATAAGTATGGCACTAGTATGGCGCTCCTGGCATACATATCAATGATCACTTGCGGGATTTCCTGCCGCATCCGTCTGCGGTTGTTTCACGGTCGAGCATCGTCCTGCATCCTGCCCAACTTTCGTTTGGGGATCCAAAAGGAGGCTGGAAAGATGGAAGCACCAGAGACACGGGGATCCGATGATGGTGCTTTTGTTTAGGCGCGCTATCGCATGCGCAAAACGGTAGGGCAAATCGTTCTGCGCTTACCCACGATCTCAACACCTTCATTGCTCCGAGGCCAAGGCGCGAAGCCTTCGTCGTGCGCGATGGTCCCCAACCATCAACACTTTCTTTTCGGACGCTCTCCCCATTCCGAGCCAATGCCGTTGATCTCGAGTCCGCGTAGTCCAACGAAAGCACTTGTCCACCACGCTCGGTACAGTTGCGCGCACGAATGCCTTGCAGTGCTTGCATGCACCTATCACTTCGGGCGGGTTCTCGTGGACATCCCGCGCACCCTGCCTTCAAGTTCATGGATATCCGGCTGGATACGGGTCCAGTAGTCCAGATGGCTGGCGCAAATTGTGAAGGCCGAGCTTTCCCGGGCCCCCCCGGCAGTCAAATCTTTTTCCGCAGACACTTTACCAACGGGGCATCGTTGTGCGCGAATTGCCCCGCAAGCACGTTCATCTCCCCTCTCAGGCTTGTGAGCATTTGCTCCCAGCTTATCTTCCGCATCACTGAAACCCCGACGTCCTGCAGGCCTGGCTTTCCCTCCTTGTGCATCCTGCACTCTGGTCCTCGGTCATCACATGCCGCGCTGTTCAAATCGGAGGAGATTTCATATTCTCCCACCACTGCCCAAGTTCCCATCGCTGGATTTAGTCTGGGGCGGATAGGCCTACATATTTGATCTAGGTACGCCCCCTTTTCTTCCGCACCTCGCCTCGTGTGGTACTCAGGCGCGCATGCGCATCGTACCCCAGCCAGCGCGCAGGAGAAGCGCAGCTGGAGCCGTGCTTGTGAGCACTGTAAAAACGCGCGTGTGGATCGCGCCCCAGCGCCCCACCCTGTGTGCATCCATTGCCGCCAACGCGCTGCTACTCGCGCGTGCACTGCACTCAGGCAGCCGACTTCTCTCCACCGATGTATCACGCTGCAACATTGTGGATAAGTGCGCGGCCCTCGAGCCGCGGTGTGTGCGTTCTGGTCCGGATGCCCGCGCTGAGGCTGAGGGGGTGCGCACGCATTGGCTGCGATGCGCGTTGTGGAAGCGCAGGTTGTGTGCATCCTGGCGTGGGTGCATTCGATGTGCGTATCAGCGCGTGTGAAACCAAGGACGAGTGTTCTGTAACAAGTAGCTTTCAATAGAGGTCCAATGTGCTTGCCGTCTTCTCCTTCCATGCACGGCTCTTACGTACCGATGCATGCACATGCTTACTCTTTCTGTCGAATTTCAGCCCTCTCAGTACGAGTTCTGAAGCCTTCTGATTTCGCGCCTCGGATTGTAAGCCCTGGACCAATGTGACCATTCTATTTTCCGACGTGCCTCAGTATCAGATCTCAACCCGAGATCGCTTCTGGCACGTCGGATTAGGGTTTCGGGCTGGACATGGCTTCAGGTGTGCCATTTCATCATTCTCTCTCGTGTTTGCCGATTGATTCACAATGTCTGACCTCGGGCTCCAAAGCTTCATTCAACTTGGACTTGATCTTAACCTTGCTGACCTTCATACCATTAGAACCTTGGTGTCTCGTCGCAGCTTCAACCGCTACTGCCCCTGCTCAGCTTTGAATCGCATTGGCGCACTCAGAGCCTCGTCAGCTTAGCCGATTGAGTCCAAGTAGTCAAATGTTAATATCGGGACTTACTTCTATGCGTCCCTGCGTATCCAACCCAGTTCAACCTCGCTGATCATCATCTCACTGGTCTGCCCACCAAACTATCTACAAATCCACCAGGTGTGTCTCTGTTGATTGTGGTCGGGTTTAACGTTTAACGTTCAACATTGACTTTATTCCTCCTAGGATCTTTAAATAACTATTCTTGCGCATGCCGACTCCAGCTAGATCCGTTGAAGCACCTCTGCCCCCAATTCCTGTTCGAAACTAAATCAGTATGTTGTCCAGATACATCGAGGACTTACTTACGTCTCATTTCTGAGAGCACAACCCGCCTAATCAATCGAGTCAAGCGGCACCAGAAACACCGGAATACCGGAGGATGTATACGCAGCCTGTTGCTGCAATCCGCTTCGATTCGTCTCTGTTCAAACTAACACCTGTATATTAAGCTGTGTATCAATCGGCGCACCAACCTGGCAGTTTCAATCTCTCAACGACTCGGGGTCTCCAGATTCGGCCTTGACGAGTTGGAGATCGTGCGTGAGGATCAACAAAGGAAAGTGTGTGCCTGCCAGTCTCCGACCCAAATGATTAGATCGGATAAAGAGCAAGGAAGACGAAAGTTAACCGTGTTCACTTGTCCAAGCACAAAAACAAACAGCAACTTTTATTACCTTCCCTTGTGACAGATGTTGATAAGTTCGTACGCGAACATACACTCCATTGCATCTTGACTCCAGCCCTAACCTTGGGCCAACTTCCAGGACTCAACGGAACAGGTAGACACACATTTGATACTGTCAAAAAATAGCCACATATATTTGGTTTGTTTGGATTCTCGCTCTTCACTGTCCTCACACCGATGTGTATCCCTGCTTGCTGGGTAGAACATTCACGGGGAAAAATCAAGGCTCCAAGGAACTCAAAGGAAAGAGATGAAGATCTGGTGATAATTTGAGCCAGAGCTCAACCACTCAGAGCTCGCAGTTTTTTCTTAGATCAGACCCTTTTATTGCCAGTGTAATCTTTCATTGACTCTCCGAGAAGCCTAACCGGTGACCATGTTTTACAGGCCACAGACTTCCCATTTTAGTGATTGTGCTGACTAATGGTTTCGACTTGAAACCGGCACTGCCACCGTGTTATTCAATTTTTTCCCACCACTCTATATGATTGGGGGAGGCCGGCAAGCGGCGGGTCACAAACAGCGGGGGAAAGTGGGGGCTTGTTACGATACAAGTAAGAGGACCTTGAAGTAGCTGATCCCGTTGCATATCTATTGGTTTAAAAATGTGAGGTATTGGGGTTTCTTTCGGAATGCTTTCTCAAGTTAGTCTCGTTACACCAAATTTGGGGGACTGAGTTCTGATTTTGTTGGACGCAAGTAGCTGAATCTTGGCTTATTGAAAATGGCACTGTGCGCAAGTATTCGCGTCCCCGAGAAGCCTGAGTGTGGTCAAGGTTGAACCATTCCTGAGGATCTTTCAAGACAGTGTCGATGTAAATTCCAAAAATTAAAGGGTGTTTGGGTCAAACCGATGCATGGACGAACGGATGTGCACGCAATGTCGCAGCTTGCAATAAAAACGCCTTGGTTATATAAACGCGGGCGCTTGTGATGCTATTGATTGATGATCAAATTGATGTGGCAGTGCCTCTGATCTTGCCCGGACATTTTTAGTACTTACTCTAAGCACAAAACAGAATAAATTCTGTTTGTGAAAATTGTATGGATGTATATGTATGAGCAGCAAATTTGTGGTTCCAAATCTAGAGCTTGTCTAAGGCTGAACTACCCATGCATAATTTCATGGCCATCGGCACATTTAGATCATGTGACTACACAGTCAAAAGGCCGTGTGTGGGATCAAATCCCAGGATCTCATACCTTTTTCTTCACATACACTGCTCGCATGTGGCGCAACCTGCGCTAGGTCTCCAAACAGGCGCACGCTGGAGTCGAGTATCGGAAAAGAGAAGAGCTGTCATGATCTGATTGCCTCATGTTGGCCTCATGGCAATCTGATGGCAGTGATTTGCTATAAAGAGGCCACGTCACGAGAACATTGGACGTGTCTCTTTCTTATCACCATCTTGTTTTCCTGGGCGCACAGAAATGTGTGTTCCGCTCCCTTGCAACCAGGTTCTAACGCTTAACATGATGCCCGCATGTTAACCGGCCTGGAACCACAACATGGGCTCAAATTGTTGTGGTAAAACTGCAATGGGAGTGCGGGAGAACCACGCCCCTGTCCGAGCCGTGAAGCAGAGACATGGGGAGATCCTCTTAATGGATCTCATCGCGTGTAGCCTGGCCCCAGTTCCGCAGTTCAGTGGCTCTGGGTGCACACCACCAGCCGGTGTTGTTACGGGTTTTTGGGATGGTGGTCGAGGGGTCACCATTTTGGGTTCCAGGGGGATAAGACTGGATCTCCTCATTCCTTTCCTTGGTCTGCGCCGGCTAGCTGGCAGCGACTGGGGTCAGGTTTGAGTCTTCTAGTTCACAGAATAGAGCTCGGGGGATTTTCTTGGCTGTTCATTTGGGTTCGGGGGTTTGACTGGGACTGTCTTATCACTTCATTGGTCTGCGCCGGCTAGCTGGCTGCGACTGAGGTTGCTTTGGGATGTCTTCTTGTTCACCGGTTTGGGTTCTGAAGAAGCTCGGGCATTGCTTACTGGGTGCAATTCTATCTCTATTCTCTTCATGTTCAGGCCAGTGTTTGCTAATCTTTCTCCAGTTTCACCTCATATTTCACTGGTCAAGATTCTCTCCACTCTGCGCAGACTAGCTGGCTGCAGCTGTGTTTGGTGTTGAGTCTATTGTGCACCTCAAGCGCTGTTGAATTTGTGGACGAGGATCTCTCACCTCCATTCGTAGTCTGCGCCGGCTAGCTGGCTGCGGCTGAGTTCGGTCTTGAGGATTTTTTCATCGCGCAAAAACTGCAACCACCATTATGTCTCCGAGTGAGTTAGTTGTGTATTATTGCCTTGACTCGAGACCTGACGTATCTGCGAGCAAAGGAATAATGACTCCTTCTCCATGTTTGGGAACTGCGTGCAGTCAGTTGACGGTCCACAATAATTTTTTTGCCCGGTGCTCATAACTGATTTCGGTTTGCCAGTCTCAATTTTGTCTCTTCGCATTAGCTGTAGAATCCTGTCCTATATTCCCTGTCAGCCTGTCGGAGCTGGCATCTCGTTTGCGCAACGAGGTGCCAGCCCTGCCAGGCTGTCAGCGCCGCTTCGGATACCTTAGACACAAAACTAGATTAAAAGGGCCAAGCCATCACAGTCTCTAAAGTACTGATGTTGTGGACCCTTAACCCTAACCCTAGACATCTGTTAATGAACGGGAGTGCCTCCAGATTCTGGAAATCCACAGACTCATAACCCAAGTTCTTTTGGTCTCTGCTCTGCATTTTTGCCTCAGGCTCCATACATACGGAGTCCGGTAGATACCATGGTCTGTACATACAAGGACACGCCGATATGGGACGTGGACGTCGATATATCATGACTGGTCCTGCAATGTGCAAGGATGTGACTTCGGCCTTGATGATTCCAAGGAAAGATATATATTCATGGAATACGAGATACCTGCATGCCAACTTGACAAGTTGGCTCATTTGCATTCTCTCAACCTCCTCGCCAGTGCTAGAGGCAAAACAGCAAGGGCGCGATAAGGACGTGATGAAGTTTACTCACCATAATGGTGCTGCCACTCCCTCTTCGCCTTCTGCAGCGTGGCCCAAGAGCCAATTCCGAGCGGGGTTCCACAGCAAAGCCAAAAAAAAAAGCAAAGTAGAGAAAACCATTACAGCTCTTTGCAGAACGACAGGCGCGAACGGTTTTTCTACCGTTTTGGCAGATTCTTTAATCCTTTTTGAGTTCCACACCGGTGCCAGGCTCGGATTTGGCCCGTTCCTCTCGAAAATTGAACCATTAGAACGGCGTAGAGTAGACGCAGCAGATCGTTTGTTCAGGATTGTTATATTCAACAAAGAGATGGTCAGTGGCAGCAGCGGATCTGCGTACTACCACCACGCAAATGCGAGTTGACGGCCGCGGGTGCAAGTGAAAGCCGCGCACGAGCTGTTGTCCGCTGCAGCTAAGCATCCGGGGAGCAACACACAAAACTGCAGCGCGTACCGTGATATCAGGATCGGAGCATCATCGCGGCTGCACAGCATTACTTGGGCTAGCTGAGGCATCGCATGCTGCGCTCACTTTCGATGGGCTGCCACGCACGGCCTTTCAGTAGCAGCAAGTTGAGTCAGTGGTCAATTTGTCAATTCAGGAGTGTGCATACCTCCATCTGCTACGTTGTCCGCGGCTTGCCTCGAAAAATTGAGAGATGATACGCGTGGCGGCGCGATTGCAGCGGTGCTGCGCAAACGTGCGAGATTGAGCATCACAAAGCAGCTGGAGGCCCGCTTTCGGAGTTGGGTGTTTGGGCAGCACCTGCCGCCGCTACATCTCGAACGCGTGCAAGCCTAGCTGATGCAGGATACTAACACTATTGGCACCATGCAAGCTGCAGGCAGGAAGCATTAGAGCCAGGACCAATAATGCACGGTCTGCAGCCCCGCTGCAGCCATATTATGGAAGGCGCTATCGCGGTATTCCCAGGACATTTGTGTCTTCTCAAAACATCCAGAGTCCTCGTTTGATTGTCGCGTTTGAGACCAGAGGAATAAAATTCGAAAGAGGAAGAGCGATGCAACAGAATCAGCGGATTCGGAGAAGGAAGCATCCGACCAAAAGTTTTCGGCTCAAAAGTGTCGAAAGCTTCTAAGGACCTCGTGACCTCGGGAGTCGGCAAGTCCCGGTGAGGCTTGGACGCGTCGCGCAAATCCGGCAAAGCCCTTTCCAAGCCCTCTTCAAGCCTTGGTTCAACTTTGAAAGTCTTCCTCAGCCTTGCTTCCCGCTGGCAAGCCCTTTAGAGGCTGTTTCAATCCTCACCTCTGCTTCCGAGGCTCGCCGATTCCCGCCCAAAACGCGGCCTCTAGAGTGCCTCTGCTGCTCTCACAGCATTCTGTTCTGGCTTCGTAACTGGTTGAATGAGGACGGCTCAAACTCTGCCATCTATTCTCCTTGGAGTTTTCTTGAGGGTTGTCTGCACTGCAAACGTACTTATTTGAGTTATAATTTAACTCGCACTCCACTGGCATAGCACATATCAATGGGCGGAACGCGCTGTAGCCTCTCAGGCTGCGCCGCGGACTCCATTATATCAACCGGAAGCAAATCCAATTCTCTTCTTCAACAAAACAGGATGAGTTGAATAAACATTAGGCACCAAAACATCGCCCTCTTTCTCCAGTTTTTATTCAAAGCCAAGGACCCTGCTCCTGAACGGGGTGCACAGGCCGCATGTATACACCCCATTGCCTTCCCCACCTGGGCCGTGTTTGACCGGCGCGGAGCTTTCACCCACATCCAGAAATTAGGCAGATGCTTACACCCTGGCGGCAGCCTACGGGTCATGACGCCAAATTCCAAGGCTCTTCTCGAACCATCTCGACATAGCGACGCTAGAGTGTGCTGTGTACTTAACCTATGCATTTTCTTGATGTGTTTACAGCTCGCAAATAGTGCAAACGGTGTGCTTGTTAAAGTTGTTTGGGTACTTTTTGGAGTGCACGTGACCGCGGGAGTCGGACTTTGAATATGAAAGGCGCATTCTAGACACGCTTCTCGTCCCGACCACCACCGCATCCTATTCGCTCCCCCCGCACTCACGACCCACTTCCTCCGCCCCCAACACACCTTTGTCTGTTCCTCCCACCGCAGCCAAACGGGAGTATGAAGAGTCAAAACGTACTCGCGTCGATTTCAGTCGCTGCGCCGACCCTCAGCAAGGCATGAACATCCTCTTTCCCGCTTCAAGGGTGCTGTCAAGTCGGACCGCCCCAATGGTACCCAACAACACCGTGCCTTCTTAGTCGTATCAAAATGGACGCCCTCGCCGACGGTCATCAGGGGGGCGGGAGCGGATTGTCCAGCCACCACGGAGGCGACCGAGTACGTCTTTCTCTGCCTTGACACACACATACATCCACTTGTAGACTGTTTAGAGGGCTTGTTGCGCGCTCTCATCGACAACAAAACTATCCTCGATGCTGGTAAGTTTTTGTCGTACTCCTACGCAGATGGTACGGACGACAACACCGAACTGTTGCTTGTAGCCCGTTCCTTACGCGGGTGAGTTTCTTCCCGGGCCCCTCGTCTCGTCTCTCCTGCGATGCCCTTACCGCTCTGCAGATACATCGCCACATCTGGCTCGCATCTCCTGCTCTCAATCGGTGGCCGCAAAGCCGGTGCGCTTCAACGCGTGCGTGTACCTCTGCTCCTCTGTGAACACTTACATGCTTTGCGCAGTATCCAGGGACGCGCAATGAGCTCGACGTCTAGCGGGAAACTACATACGGGACGCGACCATGACACTCTCCAAGACGTGGGTCACACCCGCCGCCGAAACAGGAGTGAGCGATCTCGTATTTGTGCTGGTTAGCCCCTGCTGACCCAACAACGCATGTAGCCGGCTGGCGCGTAGTTGATCACCGACTCTCCTGTCCTGCGCCGTGCGCCGACGTACACCGCCGTCGCCATCCTTGGCAAACGCGCGCTTCGTGCTGCTGCGTCTGAGGTACGTCGTCTTCGAGTCGCTTTTCACATTGCTGAGCTTGTATTCAGCACTTGTTATATCCGTGCTCGGAACCCTCGGAACTCGGCCGACGGAACGGCTCCGCCGAACTCGGCCGACGGAAACACCACATCAACCTCGTGTTCCTTCTCGAGTTTTCACGCAATGAAGCTTACTGAGCGTTTCCCGTTTATCCGTCTTCTTTCTTATTGTTTTAACCTCATGTTTATATTCTCCTTCCCCTTTGGGACTTTCACTATTGTTGCGCTTGGACCATCAGATATTTCCTTATATGTATACATAATAACCTTTCCAGTATAAGTACAGTAGTCTATCTTTGTATTCCTCAGTTTGATTATTAACGTTGCTTCGCACTTCCTCCGCAAGTAACTGAGTCGTTCCGATTCCGGTCTCCGAACCCGAACCACTTCCCTGTCCTCCCTGCCTCGAGTCACCCAGGTAGTTGTGCGCCCAGCTCCTCTGTGGCGTTCACATATATCTCCGACACTCCGGTCTTCCGCTCGGCCGATACTCGGCCGGCTCCGGTTCCGTCTTCCCCTCCGTCGGCTCGGTATATAACAGTATAATCAAACTCACCTATCTGGCTGGCTATGTCTATTCCATTCACTCCTGTTCCTGGTGCTGAACGTCGTCACTCCGATGCAGAGAATCGGGGCCGGCGTCATTCCCGTATTTTCAGCGCTTTGGTTCACCTCTCCCCTCCTCCGTTGACGGATCCCGGTCATCCGACCGATCCGAACCGTCGACGTTCCACTCAACCTGATGTTTCCACTTTTCATTCTCGCTCTCGGTCCACTCCTGCTCCGCTCGTCACTCCGGTCCATGTTCCAGGCCTGGTCACCACTCCGGCCCACAGCCCGGAGTACCGAGTTCCGTATCCGGCGTCCCCTCACCCTCGGGCGTTTCGGGACCTTCCGGGAATTCCCTTCAATATCCCGGAAGATGCAGCTTTCGACGGACCGCCTCCCGTTTCACCTTCGCCAGCGCCAGCCACCCAGGCTGCAGGCGCGGTTCCGCTCCCTCCATCATCGCTCCACAGTCGCCCCGGCACTCCTGGGTCGGACGCAGGCGGTGGCTCAGGAGGATCTGGCGGATCGGGCGGAGGTAGTGACGGTGGAGATGATGATTCCGCGGATCCTCCGGGCTCCCCCGCAGGGGGTGGCGGCGGAGGGCCCGGCGGAGGTAATGGTGGAGACCCCGGAAATCCGGCTCCTCCCGGCGGCCCCGGGGGCCCCGGAGGACCCGGTGGCGGAGGCGGAGGAGGCGGAGGTGGAGGTCCCCCACGTCGGCGTCGTGCGAGATCGCCCGACTCCTACGACGAAGCTCATGATACCATGCTTCGGGAGACCCTTCACACGTTCCGACATGCTATGTCCCTCCTCTCCGCGAACCAGTCCCGCACTCCGAAGTCGAACCGGTCGAACCTCCGGAACCCGGATGTCTTCGATGGTTCCGATCCTGCCAAGCTCTCTCCGTTCCTCATCCAAATTTTCCTCCACACGGCCGAACGTCCTCAGGACTTCGCCACCGACGAAGACAAGATTCTCTACACCTTGTCTTATCTCCGAGGCACCGCCGCTCAATGGTTCGAGCCGAACCTTTACGACCGGTCCGGACAGCCTCCGAGTTGGGACGGAAATTTCGAACTTTTCATCCAGGAGCTGCAGAACAACTTCGGTCCGCAGGACCCGGTCGGAGACGCGGAGGAGGCCATCCGGTCATGCCGGATGAAGCCCACGGACACCATCACCTCTTATCTCATTTCGTTCAATCGGCTCGCGGTGCTCACCAATTGGGGTGACAACGCGCTCCGCTTCCAGTTCTACGAGGGCCTTCCGCGTCGCATCAAAGACGAGATGGCTCATCGGGATTACGTCAACACCCTGATCGGCATCAAGGAGATCGCTCAGCGTGTCGACACCCGGTACTGGAAGCGCGAGTCCGAACGGAAACGCGAACGCGAACGCGACCCTCCTCCTCCGAACTCCGGCTCCGGTCATCAGTCCGGAGCCTCGGGCAAGCCCTCCGGAGATCGGAAGGACAAGCATCGCTCATCATCTTCCAACCCTTCCTCGAATCCTCCTCCTTCCGGCCCGAAGCCATCGGGCCCGAAGGGTCCGAAGCCCGGCGGCGGCTCGCCCCCGGCTCGGTCCGGAGAGGGTGGTTCCAAGCCCTACGCCGATAAGCTCGGAAAGGACGGGAAGATCAAGGATGAGGAGCGTGATTTCCGACGGAAGAACAACCTCTGCATGTATTGCGGCGGTAAAGGTCATGTCGCGGCCGACTGCAATAAGCGCTCCCAGTCGCTTCATGCTCGGTTCTCTCGCCTCGCTTCGGAGTTCTCTTCCTTGGACTCGAAAAAAGTCTAAGCAACTCGGAAACTTCCTCGCCCGTTCCGAGTTGCGTTGACTCCAGGGTGATTCCCGAGGTTCATCTCAACGCGTCCGCTCTTTCCCCTAATGCCCTTTACGTCGATCTCGATCTCTCTCCGCTTCGGCCGAACATTTCGGCCTCCGAGGTGGAATCATGCTCAACCATGCTCCCCTCTGTACTATCTCGAATTGCGTCGGGATTCATCTCCCGCTTCCGGACACTCGTCGATTCCGGTTCTTCTCATTGTTTTATATCTTTGAAAGTCTGTGAATTGAATCATTTTGTCCCTTATGCGGTAGATCCGGTCCGTTTACGGTATCTCGACGGCTCTTCATCAATCATCAACCGACAGCTTCGGCTGCTTATCCGGTTCCCCTCCGGCGAAGTCCACCCTATGGAATTTTACGTCACCCGTCTCGATTCTCCTTGTGATCTCGTTCTTGGATACAATTGGCTCACCCGCATTAATCCGTTGATTAACTGGGCCGAAGCCAAAATCTCTTTCCGTCCTGATCACTCCCGAGTTTTTGTGTCGACACAACCGGCAGATATGCCGGATCCCGCCTCGGTAGCTCCGACTACGGACGAGGGTGTTCCGCGACCTCCGGCCGGAAACCCTACACCGAACCCCCAGACGTCTTCGCCTCTTCTCGTTCCTTCTATGGAAATTCCCGGTCCTTCTATGGACGACGCCCCGGAGCTCTCCGAACCTCCTCCGATTCCGGTCGACGTTCCGAGATCGCTTCCGGACCCTCCGGTCGTTCCGGTTCTTCCGGACCCTCCGGCTCCCTCTGAGGCTCCTAAGCCTCGTCCATTCTCTACGCCCCCACTTGTGTCGCTTGTATCTGCTGCCGCCTACTCCTCTATCATTCGGGACAAGAGTGCTGTCCAGTACACTCTTCGTGCTTGTGCTCTAGACGACCTGCAGGGTCGGGCCGCCTCGGCCGAGGGTCCCGATCTTTCCGGCATCCCTTCGGAGTATCACGATTTCGCCAACGTCTTCTCCGAAAAGGAGGCGTACAATCTTCCGCCTCATCGCGAGTTTGATCTCAAGATTGAGACGGAGGGCGGTGAAGTTCCTCCGATCGGCCACGTCTACTCCCTTTCCGAAACGGAGCTGTCCGCTCTCCGGAAGTTCATTGACGAGAACCTGAAGGCGGGGTTCATTTACCCGTCTCGGTCCAGTCACGGAGCTCCGATTCTCTTCGCCAAGAAGAAGGACGGCTCTCTCCGGCTTTGCGTCGACTACCGTGGATTGAACCGGATCACGAAGAAGGACAGTTACCCCCTTCCTCTGATCTCGGATCTCCTCGACACTCCCGGAAGGGCACGGGTTTATACCAAGCTTGATCTCCGACACGCCTACCATCTTCTCCGGATCGCCGACGGCGACGAGCCGAAAACCGCTTTCCGCACTCGCTACGGGTCCTACCAGTTCCGGGTAGTCCCCGAGGGCCTCACCAATGCTCCGGCCGCCTTCCAGCGTTTCTTGAACACCATCTTCGCCGATCTTCTGGACGTCAACGTTGTCGTGTATTTGGATGACATCCTCATCTACTCCGACGATCCGTCCAAACATTCGGCTCATGTTCGGGAAGTGCTCCGGCGACTCCGGGCCAACGGCCTGTTCTGCAAACTTTCCAAATGCGAGTTTAGCGTCACCACCTGCGAATACCTCGGCTACATCCTTTCGCCCGACGGTTTCCGCATGGCTCCGGACAAGATCGAGGCTATCATGGATTGGCCGACGCCTCGGAAGGTTCGGGATGTGCAGTCCTTCCTCGGCTTCGCCAACTTCTACCGGCGCTTCATCTTCAACTACTCCGGCATCTGCATTCCTTTGACCCGGCTCACCCGGTCTAACATCCGGTGGGCCTGGTCCGAGGACTGCCAGACCGCTTTCGACACTCTCAAGCGGGCGTTCACGGAAGCCCCGGTCCTTCACCACTGGGTTCCGGGTCGGCAGATTACTGTCGAAACGGACGCTTCCGACTACGCCACCGCCGCCATCCTCTCCATCGAAGGCGACGACGGTGAAATCCATCCGGTTGCGTTCCGGTCTCGGACGCTCGGCCCGGCCGAGCTCAACTACGACACGCACGACAAGGAGCTCCTCGCCATCTTTGACGCCTTCGGTACTTGGCGCCACTATCTCGAGGGCTCTACCTTCCCTGTCGACGTTGTCACGGACCACAAGAACCTGGAATACTTTGCCACGACGAAAGTCCTCACGCGTCGGCAAGTCCGGTGGTCCGAATACCTCTGCCATTTTAACATGGTAATCCGGTTCCGGCCGGGTAAACTCGGAGGTAAACCCGACGCTTTGACTAGACGATGGGACGTCTACCCAAAAGAGGGGGATAGTACCTACGCTCGGGTGAATCCGCAAAATTTCCGCCCAATTTTCACCCAAGATCAACTTTCCGCGTCGCTCCGAGCGACTTTCCTCAAGGAGATTGTTCTCCGAGCTTCGGTAATCGCCGACTTCGACAA
Source organism: Mycena polygramma (assembly GCA_029449255.1). NCBI lineage: Eukaryota > Fungi > Basidiomycota > Agaricomycetes > Agaricales > Mycenaceae > Mycena > Mycena polygramma. The sequence goes on from JARKID010000247.1 coordinate 23,259, forward strand.
GCTCCACTCCGATATCCGCGAACACCTCTCCGAGGATCCCGCCGCCGTCGTCGGCCTTTCCTCCGCCGCCTCCGGTGACCCGCGCTGGACTACCGACACCTCCGGTCTTCTCCGTCTCGACGGCCGGATTTACGTTCCGCTAGTTTCCGGTACTTCCGAAGGTTTACGAGTACGTGTCTGTCAATATCTGCACGATCACAAGCTCTCCGGTCATTTTGGTCAGAATCGGACGCTCACGCTCATCCGACGCGACTATACCTGGCCCGAGGTGCGGACCTTCGTCCGGGACTATTGCCGCTCGTGTATTCTCTGCAAGCGCAATAAGAAGCCTCGGCACCGGCCTTACGGGCTGCTGAAGCCTCTTCCGGTTCCGCTCCGTCCTTGGGACTCTATCTCAATGGACTTCATCGAGCAACTTCCCCTTTCCGGCATTTACGACACCGTTCTCGTTATCGTCGACCGAGCCTCGAAGCAAGTCATTCTCATCCCGTGCGACACGCACATCGACTCGCCCGAGCTCGCCCGACTCTTCCTCATTCACGTTTTCTCTAAACACGGAGTTCCGTCGCATGTTACGTGCGACCGAGGCTCCGAGTTTATCTCGGCTTTCTTCCGGTCCCTCAGAGCTCTACTCGACATGGAGATCCATTATACCTCCGGATATCATCCTTCGGCCGACGGCCAAACCGAACGGATGAATCAGACCATCGAGCAATACATCCGGATGTACACCTCGTACCAGCAGGACAACTGGCACGAGTTGCTTCCGCTCGGAGAATTCGCGCTCAACAACTCGCCGAACGCTTCGACCGGAATCTCTCCGTTCTTCGCGAACAAGGGATACAATCCGGCAATTACCATTCATCCGGAACGTGATGTCGCTAACATGTACGCAAAGGACTACGCCGTTGATCTCCAAGACTTGCATCAGTTCCTTCGGGAGCAGCTCATCTTCGCGCAAGACCGCTACAAAGAAACCGCGGACAAGGTCCGGTCTCCGGATCCGAAGATGCAAGTCGGAGAATCGGTGTTCGTCACGACCAAGTACATCAAGACCACTCGGCCGACTCCGAAGTTCTCGGAGACGTCGCTCGGTCCGTACGAGATCATTGCGAAACCTTCGGCCGCTTCCTATACCCTCCGTCTTCCGCCGAATCTCCGACAAATTCATCCCGTTTTCCACGTCTCGCAGCTCGAGCCCCACTTCCCAAACCCATTCCCCGACCGTGAGGACGAGCCTCCGGCCGCAGTCGAAATCGATGACGACGGTGAACCTCATTACGAGGTCAAGCAAATCGTCGACTCGAAACTCGATCGCCGCTTCAAGAAGGTTCCGCTCCGGTATTACGTGGAGTGGCTTGGCTACGAGAACACGGACGAACAATACTCCTGGGTCGGAGCCGACGATGTTGATGCTCCAGATCATGTCGACAACTTCCATCGGAAATATCCGAAGAAGCCCGGTCCGGACTATTGATCTTATCTCATCCTTGTTTTATTTCTCACTTCCTTTCCGATTTCCGATTCCGGCCACTCGGCCGACTCAATTCAAGAAAAACAAAACAAAAAATACAAGTACAAATAAAAGCCCTTATTACGCGGGGCACGCGGATGTCCATTCAGACGGTGGACGGCTTGTCGGCCGGTCCGGCTCCGTCGTCTCCCTTCTCCTCCGCCGACGCCTTTCCCTTCCCCTTCGCGTCACCCACTGTCTTCTTCTCCTCCTTCGACTCCTCCGGCCGAGCGCGCTTCTTCGGAGGCGGCTTCTCCGAGTCGGACGAATCGTCGGAGTCGACGTCCGAGCTCCGCACAGTGCTCGGCGAAGACCCGGAGGCCTTCTTGAGCGTCTCGATAGGCGGCTTGTCCGCTTTCTCGACGACGGTCTTGACGCCTCCACCCGATCCCCCCGCCTCCGGCGGGCCCTCGGCCGAAGGCCCGGCTTTCTCCTCCGGCTTCACCTTCCGGAAGTCGGCCGGCCACTTCGTCCGTTCCTTCACCTGCGACGCCGGCTTCGGCGCAGGCCCTGCGTCGACCTCCTCCTCTTCGGCCGACGCTTCGAACAAAAGCCGACGCGACATCGAGTCGGCGCCGACCGGAGACATCTCCCGGTCAAGCCGAGAGAATATTCCGATCGCCCGCTGATGCCCCTGTACGGCCGTGCCCGTGTCCGAACGACCGGGCGCTCCCATCTTGTGCCCCAGGGTTTCCACCAGCGCCCGGAACTGGATCCGGTCCCGGCGGCGCTCCTTCTTCAACTTCAGGAGCTCGCGCCCCTGATCCTGCACCTGGCGCTCCAACTCCTGGATCCGGGCCCGACTGTCGTCGGACCGGGTCGGCCGGGACGCCGGAACACCCTCGTTGTCGGAATCGTCCTCCGAGGTGATCGTCTTCCTCGACACCACCTTCTTCCTCTTCTTCGCCAACGGTTCCTCTTCCGAGTCGAGGTCGAAAACCTCCTTCCCGCTCCGCTTGGCGCTCCGGCGAGGCTCGGCCGGAATCAGCGAGCACTTGACCTTCCGCTGCGAGCACCGGATGCACTGACGCTTTCCGGGCTCGAGCCGACAGGTCTCCTCGCGTTTCCGGCATTCGGAACACTCTGTGCAACAAGTTAGTTCCGGATCGAACTCGGCCGACCGTCACGCACCTTGCGGCGGAACGATCAACTTCCGCTTTTCCTCCTTCTTCTCCGGTTTCTCCCGCTTCACCACCGGAGACGCCGAACGGCGGAGCTCGGACCCGGAGTCCTCCGCGTCGTCGTACGACGACGCAGGGATACGACTCGGACCCTCCATCCGCCCCTTCGGCTTCGGAGCGCGGCTCGTGGCGACGTTGCCCTTGAGCGTCTCCGCAAACGCCGCCGTGATCGCCGCCGTGTCCTTGGCGTGCTGCGCCGCCATTTGGTCCATGACCTCCTGGCGGATCCGGCGCTCGCGCTCCTCACGCTTCCTCTTTCTCTCCTTCTTCTCCGCTCTCGCCTTCGACTCGGGCGACAGGCTCCGCTCACGGCGGGCTTTGCGTTCGGCGTTCGGGGCGGGCGAGCTGGAAGAGGACATGATGGTTTTGAGGCAAGATGAATTTTCACGCGATCCTTATATATAGCTCCACGTGCCATCATTGATCTCCCCACGCCATCCATCATTCTTCCTCGGCACACTTCCGATCATCACCTCCTGCAGGTTACCTATGCTCACTGTTCCTCGTGGGCAAGGAACGCAAGGGGGGGATACTGTTATATCCGTGCTCGGAACCCTCGGAACTCGGCCGACGGAACGGCTCCGCCGAACTCGGCCGACGGAAACACCACATCAACCTCGTGTTCCTTCTCGGGTTTTCACGCAATGAAGCTTACTGAGCGTTTCCCGTTTATCCGTCTTCTTTCTTATTGTTTTAACCTCATGTTTATATTCTCCTTCCCCTTTGGGACTTTCACTATTGTTGCGCTTGGACCATCAGATATTTCCTTATATGTATACATAATAACCTTTCCAGTATAAGTACAGTAGTCTATCTTTGTATTCCTCAGTTTGATTATTAACGTTGCTTCGCACTTCCTCCGCAAGTAACTGAGTCGTTCCGATTCCGGTCTCCGAACCCGAACCACTTCCCTGTCCTCCCTGCCTCGAGTCACCCAGGTAGTTGTGCGCCCAGCTCCTCTGTGGTGTTCACATATATCTCCGACACTCCGGTCTTCCGCTCGGCCGATACTCGGCCAGCTCCGGTTCCGTCTTCCCCTCCGTCGGCTCGGTATATAACAGCACTGTGCAACACCTTCATTACCTCCGTGAGTACTCGCACTTCTGTGGGACTATTCGACTGTTTTGAATTCCAGTGCTCGCCGCTTCTCATGCGCTCGTCAAAATATGCGTTCTTCATGTCTCACATTCATTCAATTCACTAGCTTGTTATTTTTTGTTCTATACCAGATGCTTGACCTTGACCCCACCGGTGCGTACAAGCCGTCCAATCTCAACCCCGACTTACCTATTGCTATCAGATAGTTTTCCATAGACTCTCATTCCCTCTCATTCTTTCGCTAATATCTTGCTTCTAGCTGTAGCAAGATCGTTGTCTATCCCGTACGTCGTTCAACTCTTTTCTTGCACCTGTACTGACATGGATCTCACTCAGTCTTCCCTCGCAAACTTTATCTGAACATTGCCCGCCTCACTCTGCATCGTCTGCCTCGCCTCGCATCGTCCGTATCGCACCATTTCGCATTGTCCTAGCACTGGTGAGTACATTTTACTGTTCCAGTTTATACCGCACACTGTATTACTTCCCTGTATTCCTGCACCCAATAAATCTGTCTTTCTGTCTTCACTCGTGAATTGCAAGAAGAATTCGAAGAGGAATTGAAAGCTGGGCGGTCACTTGAAGGCGGCTTGGAAGTTCTTAAAGGCCCTCTGATGCGTAAAAAAGCCCTTGCGGCGCTTTAAAGGACTTTTAAGTTGAAGATTGACCTGTAGGTGGCTTGGAAGTGGGGTCCCTGGCTTGTTGAGACTTGAAAGGGCCGGCTTTCAAGTTGCTTTTAGGGGCTTCTGAGCTTCTGCCACTTTTGGCGATGAGAAGGGCGGAACACCGCCACTGATCGGGCTTTCTAGGGCTTTCTTCACCAACCGTCTCGGAAGCAATGGCACGAGACCATCCGAGTGAGCCTCTCGTATTCCGATGGACGTCCTTGGGCTCTATAAACCCTACTTACCTCCCCTGTATCGCGCCGAGAAATTCCCTCTGTTTATCCTTCTCTCGACCAGGTCAAGGCCCAGTCCCGCCGTCCTGCATTGCGCCAGCCCGGCACCTCAAATCAAATGACACCAACCACGCGTGCGTGTTCTTTTAAATCTCCTTCAAGTTGCTTCCGCGAAGTGAATTGCATTGCCAGAAACTATCTCCTTGCGCACGCCCACGTCGATGCATCGGCGCTGACCAGCTCAATCGGCCATCTCAATACCTCGGCAACTGTCTCGCCACTCCAACCACCGCACCGACGTCGCAGGGTACCTCCGGCATGCGCACGAGCAAAACCTGATATACACGCCGGCGTGACAGGGAAGCCAAGAAAAGTGGGTGTTTGATGAGCTTGACGGACGTGTTGGCTGGCACAACCGCACCATGGCAAACCTCAAGAGGAGCTCCCACGGGAAAAGCAGTCTTGGCCTCGAGCGTTGAGTCTCACACTACAGATGCAGCGCAAGCTGATGACCTATGATTGGGGCATCACCGAGCTGGCGTTGCGTGTCACTTTGTCGCCCCCAATGTGCGTGTCTTTACTTGCAAAAAATAATACATAACGATTCACAACCCCACTCCGTGCAGATAACACCGTACTTCCACGTCCTCGTGAAAATCACCACCGGCGCGTGTATGGCGCTAGAGGAATTCCGAAGGGCGAACGGGAGGAGTGGATCGAGGTGCATGACACGGACTTAAGTTGTTGTGTTTCATACTAAGAGTTTTGCAGCTGGTGGCGGGGCAGCCACTCAGGGCTCGGTTATTCTTCCTCGTCTAGACAGGCTGTGGAGGAAGCCGTACAGTGCAAGTCATCGAACACCGCAAAACCAGTTTCATCAACTCCTTCAAAACCTGGATCGAACGACGGTAATTTATCCTTCTTCCTCCACTAACTCAACCTCTTAGACCATCAAAACTCCACCGCAACAATCTGCAGTCGGTGTATGACATCATTCGTCCACCGCCGATCCATCCGTTGTACACGCTCATGGGGAAGCCGCAATCCTGCACCTCTGGGTAATCTTGAGCTCACCACCGGCCGTGCCCGCTGAGGATGGCGCCGACGTATGCAACACTGATATGCTCGACCTCTCCCCCCCTCCTGATCTCACGCAGGGGATGTTGTACAAGACAAAGCTTGACAAGAAGGAGCTATGCACCTCCTTCCTGGACCCGACACCGCCTCTGACAACCGCAACAACCTCGCAAAGACACTCTACTCGCTCTTCTTTGCCTGGCTCAACGAGCACATCGACCAGCATCTCTGCAAGGACGGCTTTCCCACCTTCATCAGCCTCTTCGATCTCCTTGGCTCGCGGAACGTAAACCTATCGATGAAGGAGCTGTTTAGCGGACGGGCAATCACGACGGAGGCCCACCCGCTCAAAGAGGACAAGATGCTCGCAGCGTAGCAGCCAGTCAAGCCCATGCGTGCTATCCATGCGGCGTAAGGGCAGCACAATTCGGGGCTGCTGCGCCTCCACCCCACTCTCACCTACACGGGGCACGACGAGCTGCCACAGGGTGTTTGAGGTCGGGATGATGATGTCCAGGGAGTGTTGTGAGCGGTATCCGGAGGGGTCGGCTGAATAGGATAGCGGAGCGGAATGAGCGGGAGAGGGTGGAGCAGGCAAGGCGCGTGTTTGAGCTGCGGAAGGGGGGATGTTGTTGCGGGGGGCGCATCATCTCGCATAGCATGGCCAAAGCCTTCGAGAATATCTTTGGTGTCTGTCACCTGTCTGTCCGGTTCTTTCACCTTATGCTGCCTTCGCACATCCGACACGCACAAGCCCCTCCTCATCTCAGACCAGCTCATCCAAAAATTGCCAATTACTCCCGAGAACCATGTCAACAGGTTGCATAAATGATTCTGCTACACGCAGGAGATGATCAGTATCTTAGGACGCACCCGAAATACTTCTCAGCGTATAAGACCTAGTTTGCGCATGCTTATTACAACAAGCAAGCTCTGTCGTCGCGGCGTCGTCGCTGGATCAACTCGACTGTACACAAACCTAGGGGAGCTCGTGTTCCTCGAGCAGTTATGTGGCCTCTGCTGCTTTTCCATGTGTTCGTTTCATCATCATCAACTCACTATCAATGCTGAAGCAGCCCATCACTGCCGCCTATGTGAGCAGTATAGTCCTATTAGACCGCCTGCTCTCACGTCTCTTACGGATCATTTAGCTCTAGTTCACCTTGTTGTCACCAAGCATGAGCAGATCCAGGCAGATCCAGATGGCTCGTTATTGTCGCCATCTACGCCAGTTAAGTCTTTACAGTGTTCACCTTCGCACTCTCGCCCTACTCCTTCTGAAGGATGATCGCCACCTGGTGCACTAACCTTAACTCCGCTACAAAGCAAGAGACTCAGGGCAGGCTTGAGGGTGACGTCGCGCAAGGCGATGGTCCAACGTGCCAATCGTAGGATTGGCATCAGATATTGCCCCGCAGTGAAGGCAGATGTGTCTCCGCAGACGCGACATCGGTGCGTCCCAGGCATTGGTGCGTACACAGGGCTATTAAACCCCATCAGCTTATGCTTTCTTGGCAGATCTCACTCAAAATGTGCTGAAAAACCTAACAGTGAAATTTCAGCGCATTGTACATCGTGTGCTGACTCTGTGGATTCAGCACTGCGAGTACCCACTGCTTGGAATTCAAAAGCAAGTCGCACTTTTCGCTATTGTATCGCACCATTTACCTGAGTGCTTCTCTCTTGGACGCTTGACTTTCTTTGACCAGTTCAATTCTCTTTGATTGAAATGGAGTGGAGATGTAGGGCTTAAAGGGAGGAGGCGGAACGGCGAGTACTATTACATGATGCAGCATATGCAGCAATGCTGACTTTTCTTGGATGAAGTGTTGATGGAGAAAGGGCCACTGGAGGGGGACTGGAGGTAGCATCTCCCGCTTCCGCATGGATTAGCTGGCTGATTTCTGAGTTGGAGTTGACATACATGTAGATTTAGCTACATATCCGTGTAGTGGGTAGCAAGAGAGGTCGTGCTTGCACTGAACAAACTCACGAGAACTTTCGTATCTCTAGTCAAGGTCTCGCGGTCTCGGCGAATGCTGTGGAATCTTATTTCCCGTTTTGGAAGGAGTTCCAGCCTGCATTGTGTCCTTACTTTCCAGCCCGTGAATGAGGGCAGATCAACGGAGGAGGGGTCAGATCTTGAAATAATAATAAAAACACTGACGGTTTGACTACAAGGAGTCGGTGAAATAGAGGCCTTGTTGTAAATTGAGTTGAATGATTAAGTTGGACAGTGCGGAATACACTTGCTTGGGTAACAAAGGAGGGAAAGTAGTTAAATTATGGACCGTACATTGGAATCTCCCCCAATTGCCTGAGCACGCAGAACGAAGTGATGCATGCTTTATTTCCCTTTTTGGAAGGAATCCCAGTGCTGCACTATTTCCTTTTAAGGAATGTTTGGTTCAAAATCTCCGGACCCTGCAGATTTGAAATCTCCGGGGCCCGGAGATAAGCAGGAGATTGTCAGGAGATAATCGATCTCCGGGACATCTCTGGGCACCGGAGATCACCTGGAGATTGTCAGGAGATTTGAAATATTCCGGGCATCTGCGGGGCCCAGAAATGAGGCGGAGATATCCCGCAAATGTAGAATATTCCGGGCATCTCCGGTGCATCTCCGGTGCCCGGAGATGGTAGCTTGCCCCTAGTGTTTAGCGCGCTTCATCAGCTGCTCGGCGAACGCGTCAGGACCGGCGACGTTGTCATACTTGACAGCGTCAAAGGCCTGAGTAGCTCGTTGCGCGTTGGCCGAGGTGATGAATCGCTGGTGGAGGCGCATAGAGTCTCTGTAAAAGTCGTTTCTTTACGGTGAGTCTCGTTTAGCAGAAGTATAAACCACTCTAACGCGTGGCCTTCCAGGTGGCTTTTCAGCATCGTAATGCAATACTTATCTATTGCAGGATCGTACCCGCATAACGATTGCGAGTGCAACCAAGTGCAGTGAAGCTCGATAAACTTCATGAAGATATCAAGATCATCCTCCCCTTTGTACTTTGGGGGGGAGTCCGTCTTCGGGAGTTTAAAGTGAGGGGGCAGATTCAAAGGTTCGCCTATCTCCCGGTGAGCGATGCGCCTGATAGCCTGCTCCTGGTCCTGATGAAAGCTCTCGAAGGAGCTTCCCATAGGGGCCATGGACGTGGCGCCTGCGTACACCGACCTGTTATCATATGCGGAGGGCGTGCCAGAGGCACCCGGGTATTCACGGAACGGGTGCTGGTACGCAGTGGAGATACTGCCCACGTCCTCAAACCGCGTATTCTTCGCGAATTGCGCAGCGGACGCAGAGGGAGCTGAGACGAAGCCGGTGTCCGCAAACAAAGCTGCGATGCACTCTCGTCGAGCGACATTACTAGCACCTCTGCGGTAAAACGCATCGGATGTCTTGTTCTGTCCGCGAGGGGGAAGGGCTCCGTCCAACTCGCTCTGGAACTCGTCCAGCGGAGTCACGGAGCGCGACGCGTCTCGGCTCAGGGGAGCTAACTCAGGCTTAGGTGAGCTACGAGCCGGTTGCTCACGCAGTTCTCTGAGAAGCCCAGCGAGCTGATCATCCGTAGAACCGAATGATCGAAGTATACAAATGTTCTCATTGAGTGTTTGCTCAATCTGAACCTCGTGGGAGGACACCTGTTGCTGGAGCTGTTGCAGCTTCTGCTCGGTGTCCTTACGGACTTGCTCAATGGCCAGCGAGTTGTCCGCTATAGTGGTGTGATGTCCAGCAGCTAGCGCCATCGTGGATAACAAGACGGTGCGTCCCGTGGACAGCATTCCTCTAAAAACAGAGTACTGAGCTCGTTGCTCAGCAGTCATAGTCACCGCAAGTCCATCCAGGAGAGTGTCCAGCACAACTTCTCCTGTAGTCCTGTTATATGTCGTCGTGGAAGACAGACAGACAACTGATGCCAAAGGGGAACAAGACTGAATCCGTCGGCCGAGTCGGACATTCGCCCGAGGTCGGAGCCGAACCGGAAAACTAGGAGTCAGCCATCTCGCAAGCACCACAGGTAGATTAAGGGTGTGCGACTGTCTAGCCTTTGGCTGCGAGAAGAATGGAAGGGAGGAAAGGAAGTGGTGAATGATCCGGACCGGAGCCGGAGCTGGGGCCGAGCCGAGGACCAAAGGAGGCCGGAGATAAGTCGGGCAGATGGTGAAGTCGCCAGAGCTGACAGGAGCACCGAGGGACAAAGACCCGAGGTCGTCCGGACAGAGGTCGGAGGTCGGACCGGAGGCGAACCGGAGGTGATCGGAACCGAATCGGAATGACAGTTAAGTCAATAGAAGTAAAGAGGGAAGACGTCCGAGCAGGTTGACTTGAACCCGGAGTCGAGACGAAGCAAGGAGGCATCAGCCCATGAAAGGAAACATGGAATAACGTTAATTATACAACTAAGGTACAAGGATGTAACTAGCTGCTTAAATACGGAGAAGGTAATTGTGAATACATATATAGTAATATCATGATGGTCCAAGCGCAACAATAGCAAGTGACCAAAAGCGGAAGGAGAAGGAAAACATGAGGACGAGACAATAAGTGTGAAGAACAATAAGAACGGATAAACGGAAATACACAGTAAGCCTTTGTTGCGTGATAACCCAATGACTCCGAGGGTTGCCGAGCATTCTGAAGATCTCGGGGCCGCCGAGTCGGCCGAGTCGGCCGGATTGATCGGAATCGGCGGAGGTATCGTCGGAGATGGTGAGTTGGGTTGCACGGATATAACAGTATCCCCCCTTTACGTTCCTTGCCCTCAAGGAACAGGAACAGAAGGCCAAAGAACGATCAGGACCGATAGAACCTGCGGAAGTTGGAAGGCAGGGAAGTGTCGGGAGCCTGGAGGGAATCCGGGAGGCGAAGGTGTGTCGGAAGATGAACGGGACACGGAAGTGAAACTGGAAGAAACACCGGAGGGATCGGAGGACAACAATTGGGGAGGAGGATGATGTCGACAAGAGGAAAATGATGGCGGAGGCGACCGGAGGTGGCCGGAGCATTGGCTCGGCGAGACCCGTAAGGTCAACCAGGACAACCGGAAGCATCGGAAACCAAGGAGGAGGTGCGGAGGAGACGTCGGAAAGACATCGGAGGGAGGACAGGATGGGAGATCTCCATAGAAGGAGCGGGATAAGACTCCAGAGCATCCATCCATCGAGGATTGGAAGTGAGAAATACTCGGAGGGTCACCCAGACAGCTGGTGGTTGAACCACTAATCCACATCCTACGTGGACATTGTCAGGTGTGCAGGTCAAAGGTTGACACTGAGGCACATGGCGATGCGAGAGGCGCCGAAGTGTTCCGGAGCGGCCGAAGAGCCGGAAATCTCGGGAAGGTCGGAGATGGGAGTGTGCGTAGCCACATGGAAGAAAACTCGCTGAGAAGAGTTTTGTAAGAGCTCCAAAGGAAAATACGGAGTGGCGAAGGGCGACAAAATGAAAGTTCAGGCCCGAGCTGGGACCGGAACCAAACACCGGAAGCAGGCGCGATGTCGGATGGGGTATAGGAAGGAATCCGGGAAGTGGAAGGCGAGCCGGAAGTTGCGAGGCGGAAAACGGAGGATGGGAAAGCCGGAGTATCGGCCGAGGAGAATGGAGAATGACCTGAAACTAGTCAAGGTCGTCCGAGAAGGATTTGCCGGAATCGTCGGCCGAGGCCGAAAGATACCGAGGACGGAAAGGGAAGTGGAAAGTTCACATAAGCCAACCACGGACAGTGGAAGCATTACATGATCAAACCATCCGAAGAAAGTCAAGGATGGGTGACGGAAAGGAGGTGAAGATGGGAAGCCTCCCACATCGTCGGGTTCGGACTTGGGTCCGAGAACACGCAAGCCAACCCGGACCGAAAGGAAGTCGGAAAACTGCCACATTGTCGAGTTCGGACTCGGGTCCGAGACCGCGCAAGCCGGAACTGGACAGAAGGAAAGAATGTGGAAGGAGACCAAGGACGTGAGTAAATCTTCGACGAAGGCTTCGGAGCTGAGCTTTCCGAGCGAGAACCGAGGAGAACCCGATAGTGCTTGTAGATCCTAGTGAAGTCCGGAATCCCTATGGTGCACCACCAATAGAGATCCAATCAAGACCGAAGGTGACTCGGCCGAAGGACAGGATCGGAAGTGGAGGACTCGGATCGGAGAATGGAATGAGAAGAGCAGATCATTGATGGATCAATACTCAATCTCGGAGGCTCGGAGGTTCGGAGTCGGAGTTGCTGCAACTTCGGAGCGGTGGCCGAGACATCCGCAAAGACCACAGACACACCCGATGAAGTGCAACAAGCTGCAACTCGGCCGAAGGATCTTGGCCGAGAGCAATGGACTCGAAACTCGGAGACTGGTGGAAGGGAAATGAATGCAAAGTCGTCCAAAGTCGGCTCGGAAGTCGGCTCGGGCGAGATCCGGGAAGAGGTCGGATAAGGAAATGAAGGGATAAGGGATGAGCAAGTCGGTGGAGGCTGATTAGGGCTGGAGACTGCTCGGGGTGCCCGGAATAAGCAGGAAGTGGGCGTGAGCGAACGGGATGGAGGAAGTGGCCAAGGGAATGGGGAATAGGGATAATGAGAAGGGCCGAAACCTCCGAAAGGTGCACGGAGAGGACCCGAAGGGCCGGACGACTCGGAGGAAGAGTTCGACGTGTTCAGAGACCACAAACAGTGAATCGGCAAGCCGAAGGTTCGGGTCCGAAGAGTCGGAAGTCGGGAGATGTGTCCGGAATCGGAAGTCCAGTGCGGAGAGTGTCGTCGGAATACGGAATCCGGAGGTGAGAGGTCGGATCCGAAACGACAGGGGAGAGGACCGGAGGATGACTGCGCAGGAAGTGCTAGTTCACAGTGAATCAGCGAACAATTCCAGCGAAGAAAAGTCGGAAATCATCGGAAAAGCGCGGAAATTTGAGATGCCTATCCCCCCTTTAAGGGTAGACGTCCCATCGTCTAGCGCAAGATTCCAACTCCTCCGAGGGTACCGGGGAATGACCCGGAGCTTTCGCCCGAAGGTCCCGAGTGAACGGAAAACCGAATTAAAGTGGTCTTTTGGCTCGGATAGAGCCAGAGCGACCGACGGGTGAAAGGAGAGAAGCTCGGAGAGCCCGAGACTCGACAGCAGGAGAGAAGCGGCTGCCGGAGTGCAACGGGATGGTGGTCGATTCAAGCATGCAAAGGTCCGAAGGAGCTGAGGCTTCGGACGAGGTTCCAGAAGAGCCGAAGCATCTCACGAACCAGAGCCGGAAGGCGACTGGAAAGACCGAAGCGAATGCGGGAATGTTCGGAAGGGTTCCGATGGCCCGAGCGGCCAAAGCGGAACATGACCGGGGAGGAATCGCCGAACGGAGAGAGTCCGGAAGGCGATGTTGGATGATGGAGAATACCGCCGAGGTGGAAGAGGCGGAAAAGGCAATGAAGCCAAAACTCCAAGGCGATGTTGGATGATGGAGAATACCGCCGAAGTGGAAGAGGCGGAAAAGGCAATGAAGCCAAAACTCCAAGGAGTGCCCAACGGAACAAGAAGTCGATGGAAGATCTCGGAAAGGAAAGATGAACCGGAAGGAGCAGAGCAATTTCCAGCCAAGAGCCGCAGCCCAGAGCTGAAATGCACTGAACCGGAGGTTCGTCCGAGAGGCCGAAGGTCATGGAACAGAAACCGAAGAGTTGAATGAGCCTTTCCGAGGCTCGGCCGAGGAGCAGGATGGCCGGACAGGATCCCAGAACAAGGTGGCAGATATTTAGTGACCGAATACCGACCGAGAATACCGGATGCGGCTGGCCCAAAGCGATGCGCAACCTAAAACTGCAAACAGTGTTCGGGAGACGTCCGGACCTGAGCTCCGAGCACGAGAATGGAAAGGAGACTGCCAACGGTGGTGAACAGCCAAGGACAATTCCGGATGCATCGGCCGAAGCCAGCATCGGAAGATCGGAGGTGACCAACGGGAGACTTGAGAGTGAACCGAGGAAGGGCGATGAACAGAGGACCGAAGTCCGGGGAACCAAAATGGAAAGGAGGAGGCGATGGGCCTCAGACGAAGATGCTGAAAAGACAATTCCGAGATGCCGACGGCCGGAGCCGAGGCTACCCGAAATGCCGAGATGAAATATGTCGGGAAAGAGAGAGTTCCGGAGCAGAAAGCTAAAGTGAATGAGTGCCGGAGGGGAATGGATGTCGGAGAGCGGAAACTGCTCGGAGGAATGGACCGGGACGTTGGACAGGACTCCAAAGCGAAACAGCAGGGAACTAGTGACCGAATACCGACCGAAATTCGGATGCGGCTGATCCAAAGCGATACGCAGCCTAATTCTGCTGGCCGTACGAGAGGTGTCCAAAAACAGATCCGAAACGGGTCCGAGAGTTCCGAAAGGAAGGAAACTCGCAAAGAGCAGCGAGAAGAGGTGGCAACGGGAAGCACCAGAGGTGCGAATCCGGAAGCCGGGGGTCAGCCGAGCAAAAGTTGAAGAGTTCGGCCGAAGGAGTGACAAAAGCCCAGATGATCCGGACAAGAGTCGGCGGGTGGAATGTTCATGAAGAACGAGATACCCGGAGGTGGACCGAGCAAAGCTCCGAAGGTGTGGTGGAGCCTTGGGAGGTGTCGGCCGGAGGGAGTGACCGAAGTTCGGAGGATCCGAACAAAAGTCGGGAGGTGGAACAGCTCAGAAGAGCAGAGCGGAATGGTCAAACAGAGCTCCGAAGTGATGCAGCAGATTGGTAGTAACCACATACCGACCGAGATATTCGGAGATATTCGGATATGCGGCGGGTTCAAAGCGGTAACGCAACCTACGAGCTGCAGCAACACACCAGAGGTGTTCGGAACCAAAGCCGAGCCAAGACCGAGAGTTCCGAGAGGAATTTGCCGAGAGGGCGAGGGGAGTGGCAACGGAAAACAGCGGAGCTGCTGACCGAAAGTCGGAGGTCAGCCGAAGAAAGCTCCGAAGGCTCGATGGAACCGTAGGAGACGTCGGCCGAAGGGATGACAGAAGTCCAGAAGATGCGGACAAAATGTCGGGAGGTGGAACGGTTCGGAAACAAGGGCCGAAGGGTCGGACAGAGCTCCAGAGCGATGCAACAGGAACGCAGTGACCACATACCGGATATGGCAGGCCCAAAGCGATAACGCAACCTGCAAACTGCAGCAGCACCTGAGAGATGTCCGGAACCAGAAGGACCGAGACCGAGGTTCCGAGGGGAACTTCGCGAAGAGCTGCGAAGGGAATCGAAGGAGAGCACCGAAAAGTGCCGGAGGTGCAAACCGAGGATTGGAGGGGTCGACCAAGCGAGATCCCCGACTCAACGGAGCCTCGGAGACGCAAGGCCGAAAGGTGACCGAAATCTGGGAGAGCCGGAGGAAGGTCGGGAGGTGCTGATAAACAGCCGGGAGCGACCGAACGAGATTCCTGACTCAACGGAGCCTGGGAGTCGAACGGCCAAATGGTGACCCAAGTCCGGAAGAACCGGAAAGGGGTCGGGGTTGCTGATAGAACAGCCGGGATGCCAATAGATATGGCCGGGACCTGGTGAAGACGTCTGGGACTTTGGCAAGGATGTCCGAGATCCGGAGCGACCGGAATCGTTCTCGGTAGCATCCCTCGGTAACCGGAAGAGCCAAAACACGATTCGGACTAGTGTCCGAGGTGCGCGCGCGCAGGAAAGAAGATTGTCGACAGAAAGGATTTGGTTACTACTCTCCGATCGTTTGCTCAACGGAGCAACGGTGATGGGGTAGTGGGTATCCGTGATCCGGCAAAATCATTGGATCCGACAGAAGACGAGATTTCCAAACGAAGTCAGAGCGTCAGGAGATGACAACGTTGGAACAACACCAGAGAGATTGGAAGCCGAGCCAGAATGGAATTTCCGGACGGACAACCCTGCGAAGGCGAGCCTGACCGGAGGATACCGAGTCAAAGCCGAGTGCCAACGGAAAGGATCGGGGATGAGCCGAAGCGACCGGATCAACCGGAAGGTTCGGGTCGAAGCCCAAGGGAGAAGGCGAGGAAGGAGTGGAAGTGGAGGACGAGCCGAACGGAACCAGGCGAACCCGATGGTCCGGAACGAACTCCAGAAGTCGGAAGGTCGAGGGGAAGAACCGAGAGATTCCGGGGATAAGATGCCCGAAGTCTCGGAAACGACCGAGATGGAAGAGAGGAAGTGCCGGGGCATCCGAGACCCGAAGTCGGTACCGGAGAACAGGTCCGGATGAGGGTCTGAGCACAACCAGAGAGGACAAAACCACAAGCGACACAGAGGTAGCTTAGGTAAGCCATCCACCAAAGGTGAAAGCATTACATAAACCAACCAAGGTGATGTGCGCCACCAGTAGAGAAGGCCAGAACAGGTGAGTTGTATAATACTGTTATATGTCGTCGTGGAAGACAGACAGACAACTGATGCCAAAGGGGAACAAGACTGAATCCGTCGGCCGAGTCGGACATTCGCCTGAGGTCGGAGCCGAACCGGAAAACTAGGAGTCAGCCATCTCGCAAGCACCACAGGTAGATTAAGGGTGTGCGACTGTCTAGCCTTCGGCTGCGAGAAGAATGGAAGGGAGGAAAGGAAGTGGTGAATGATCCGGACCGGAGCCGGAGCTGGGGCCGAGCCGAGGACCAAAGGAGGCCGGAGATAAGTCGGGCAGATGGTGAAGTCGCCAGAGCTGACAGGAGCACCGAGGGACAAAGACCCGAGGTCGTCCGGACAGAGGTCGGAGGTCGGACCGGAGGCGAACCGGAGGTGATTGGAACCGAATCGGAATGACAGTTAAGTCAATAGAAGTAAAGAGGGAAGACGTCCGAGCAGGTTGACTTGAACCCGGAGTCGAGACGAAGCAAGGAGGCATCAGCCCATGAAAGGAAACATGGAATAACGTTAATTATACAACTAAGGTACAAGGATGTAACTAGCTGCTTAAATACGGAGAAGGTAATTGTGAATACATATATAGTAATATCATGATGGTCCAAGCGCAACAATAGCAAGTGACCAAAAGCGGAAGGAGAAGGAAAACATGAGGACGAGACAATAAGTGTGAAGAACAATAAGAACGGATAAACGGAAATACACAGTAAGCCTTTGTTGCGTGATAACCCAATGACTCCGAGGGTTGCCGAGCATTCTGAAGATCTCGGGGCCGCCGAGTCGGCCGAGTCGGCCGGATTGATCGGAATCGGCGGAGGTATCGTCGGAGTGTTATATCCGTGCCTCGGAACTCGGGACTCGGCCTCAGAGCCGCCGATCTCTCGGAGATCGGCCGACGGAGCTCCTCCGCCGACTCACATATTCCACGACAAACTCCATCGGACCTCGTGTTCGAACCGGGTTTTTACGCAATGAAGGATTACTGAGCGTTTCCCGTTTATCCGTCTTCTTTCTTATTGTTTCATCCTCATGTTCTAACTTCCATTTCCTTTTTGGTCAGTCGCTATTGTTGCGCTTAGACCATCATGATATTTCCTTTTATAGATACATAATAACCTTTAGTAGTTTAAATACGCCTCCGGGTCATCGTGTATCTTTAGTTTGTTAATTAACGTTGTCTACGCTGCACCCCCTCTATACGCGACTTGTCTTGGCAATCCCGAGCTTGTCCGTTCTCGATCACGTCCGTCCGAAAGGATTCCTGCCACAGGCTCTCACCCTGCTGTTTGTGGTGTTGAGTGAAAACCTCCGCACGGTCCGGTCGATCACCTCCGACTCCGATCTCCGATCTCCGACCCGACGCCTCGGCGTATCGCCTCGCCCGAGTACCTCCGGTCACCCGGTCGGCCGAATCACTCCCCTCCTAGTCCCCTCCGCCGCGTATATAACAGTATTAACAAACTCACTGTTCAGGCATCCTTTCTAAACGCCTGCCTTCACCCGGCATCGTTTTCTTTGTTCGGTTCAGCCTCTCCGAACAACGATTCTCTGGATTAATCCGAATCACCACATCTTTGCTTTGTCGACATCACGGACCTCTATTCCGACGTCTTCACCATGGGTTCACGGATCTCGTTCTTTGCTCCGGCCTCGGCCGAGCAGTCCGGTCCATTGGATTTCGGAATCTTCCCTGTGCTCTTTCCGTTTGCTTCGTCACACCTTCCTCGACCTCTGGCTTCAGCTCTCGGTCTAGGTTTTGGAAGCGCCGAAGCTGCACTCGGACTTCGAACTCTCTCTCCTGTCCCGCATCCGCACCTCGTTCCGGTGTATAATCTCTTGCCCATGGACCCTCCGAGATTTCCCTCGGGTCCGGCCGAGATTCGGCTCTGCGACGACAAGGGAAATCCAATCCCTCGAAGCATCATGCGTACATCCGGTCCTCTTCCCAACTTTCCTTCCGGTTTCCGGTCCGTCTTCGGCGTCGACTCTGGGGCTTCGGCTTCATTGATCTACCCCTCGGACGCGGATTATTATCACCCTCGGACTTCTCTCCCCTTACCCGACAACTTCTATGGGAATTATCCCTCGGAGTTACAGCCATTCCTTTCGCAGTGCTACTCGCACTTCGCGGAACGTCCTCGGGATTTCTCCACGGACAACGACAAGATTCTTTTCGCTCTGTCGTTCTTCCGAGGAGATGCGGCTCGGCTTTTCGAAGTCTCGGCCGACCCGGTGACCAGTCCCTGGCTGGGGGATTTCTCCTTGTTCGTCATGGAGCTCTGCGATTGCTTCGTTCCGCGCGCACAGCCCGACAACTCGGAGGAGCAGCTCCGAAGGCTCCGGATGAAAGCTACGGATCACATCGCACATTTCCTCGACAACTTCTCGCTTCTCGCTTCGGTCCTTGACTGGAGTGATAACGCACTACGTCACGCTCTCTACGTCGCGCTCCCGTCTCGCATCACTCGGGAGCTTGACTCGGAGGTCTTTCCGAGCACCTTGGATGGACTCCGGGCGACGGTGCGCTGTATCGATCATCGGTACTGGCAGCAGCAGGAGACGCGTTCGGCGAACCCGTCGCAGGATTCCGATGTCCCCGGCCCTTCGGCCGACCCGGATGTTTCTGGTTCGACTCGTTTCTATCTGGCATCCTCTACTCCGTTCGCTTCCGCGTCGCGCTCTTCGGCTCCTCTGTTCGTCTCCCCTCTGGACACGGCTCCTGACTCTGGGCGTCCCACGGTTCAGCGCGGGTCACAGCCGCGCCGCCGAGGGCCTCCGGAACCAGTCCGGTCCATCCTTGGGGCGAACGGGCAGATTACGTCGGAGGAGCGGCAACGGAGAGTTCGGCTCAATCTCTGCCTTTATTGCGGAGGTCGAGGGCATACTGCCGTAGACTGCCGGAAGTCCCGAAACGTTCGCGAACGCCTGGCCCGCCTGGCCCGCGTTTCCGCGACCATCTAGATTTTCATCCATGCTTTGAACAAACCTCGGCATTCGGCCGACCGTGTCGACGATCCGAAAGTGCTCCGCAGGTTTTCCCATCATCCACACATCCAGTCTTTCTCTCGCATTCACGACAACTCCGTTCTCCGGCCTTCCGCCGAAGATTCGGACATCTCACGACTTTCATGATTCAACTCTAGTCCCTGTATTGCTCCGGGATTCAACTCCCCGTGCGAATTGTTTCCTTCTCTCTTCCAGATGTTGTTCTATACTTATCTGTGAATCTATGGATTTCTCTTCGTACTTGGGAATCGCTCCGGCTTTCGGCCGAGCTCCGGCGCAAACCTTCCGATAATTCCGACAGCTCCGTTCTGTCATCCATCCACTAAGGTGTCGTTTCCATTCCGGAATCTGCGTCATCCGTTTCCGATTTCTCCTCGACTTGGTTCCCGGATCCCGTGTACCCCAGCAATATCGCTCCGTTGAGCTGAACGTCTGGAGGTACCAACTTTTTCCGTTCCATATCCCCGGGATTTTAGTGTGCACACGGCCAACAACTATGTTGGATCTGTTTCGGTATTCCCGCTAGGGATGAGCGGTTACCGCTTCGGCCGATTCGCGCGAAGGTCCGAACCGACTTACACCGACCAATCTGACGCCTTCACCTCGAAGTCTTCGGACTTCATTCCGGCACTCCCGCCGAGACCTTCCGGCACTTCGCCGAGACCCCCTCCCGGAGAGATATATTCTCTCGCCCCTCGTTCCGACTCGGTCCGTCGACCTCTCGGATGTCCTACTTGGACGCACCCTCTGCTCTTCTTCCGGTTTCGTCGGTCACTCCGACCTCCGGATGAGCAACCTTTTCCCTCCATTGTCGCTTCGGCTCATCGCAGAACGCGCTCTGGACATACTCATGCCTTCCGACTTCTGAATCCTTCTCGGCCACCTCGTACTCGCTTGGTCGCCTTTCAGGATCACCCCTTCACCTTCGTGACTCCGTTGCGAAGCCTCCGACTTTCCACTCTCCGCTTCCCCGAGCTTCTCCGCATCTCGCGGGTTGTTCGACTCCCTCCGAGACTTGTCGTCCGGCTCCGGTCCTCCCGGATCTTTTCCGTCCTCCGCTTCGCTTCTCTCCGACAAAAAGAGAATGCGTTCAAGGTGGTAGCACTCAAGTGGATTTCGATCCTCGGACCCCGGTATTTTGGGTCCTCGAGTCGCACGGAAACCCCTAGATCATGACACCGTTGTTCCTTCCTTACGACCAGTTTTCGCCTTGGCAGTTGTGCCTTCCCTCCGAACTTCGCCGTATTCACTCGGAACCTCGGCCGGTCCACTCAGCGCCCCGAATAGGATGCGATCCATAGACCCCGTCTTCTCGGGTCATTGGGGTTGCGTTCGGGACCGTTCGGCCAGTCGTTCCGAGGTTTCACTTCCTCTTCGGCGACGTTCTTCCGACTTTCGACAGTTACGTGGTAAAAAGCTTTCGAAAATAGTGACCAGTAGCTCGAGTGGGTTTCGAACCCTAGACCCCTTCATTTCGGGTCCTCGGCTGGGTTGCTTTCCGCTATACCACGGAAGACATCAGATTCCAGCTGCGTCTTTGTTCTGGCGCGCGGCTGTGTTTTTCTCTCTGGGCATTCCTCGTTCTTTGCTCTTCGGCAAGTTCCACCGTTCACCCTCCGTTTCCGTTTTTCGGCCCTCGGCCGACTCGGGCATCGGAACTCCTTGAATCGGGTTCACGGTCATTCTCTACAGACGCCGTTCAGTGGTTAGGTTGCGTTATCGCTTTGGGTCAGCCACATCCGGTATTCGGCCACTAATTTCTGTCCTCGCGTCTCTGGAGCTCTGTCCGTCTCCGGGATTCTCCTCCGAACACCTCCGGAACTTCTCCGACGACTTCGGACCTCGATTGCTGTCTGCGAAGCATCGTCTTATCTTC
This sequence comes from Mycena polygramma, assembly GCA_029449255.1. NCBI lineage: Eukaryota > Fungi > Basidiomycota > Agaricomycetes > Agaricales > Mycenaceae > Mycena > Mycena polygramma. The sequence goes on from JARKID010000247.1 coordinate 44,249, forward strand.
TTCGGAAATCTCGGGCGAGCCTTGTGCTCCGTTCACCTCCGAGATTCCTCTGTCGATTGGCCCCAAGCTTCCAGGTCTATGTGGAGTTTGGCTTCCTTGTCAGCCGCTCTGCGCTTCGGCAAATCTGGAGCTTGGCTTCCTTGTCTGCCTCTCCTTTGCTTCGGCGTATCTGGAGCTTGGCTTCCTTGTCCGCCTCTCCGTTCTTTCGGCGGATTTCCTCCTTCTCGCCTTGTCTTCCGACTTCGCGATTTTCCTTCCTCCGTTTTCGCCTCCGTTCCACTTTCCGGTATACCTCCGATTGCACCATCCAACTGGGCCAAAAGACCACTATATCGTGTATTTCCGGCTCTCGGAACCTCGGGCGAAAACCCTTCCGACTTTCGGAGATTTCATTCTCTCGCACGGAATTCATCGCTAGACGATGGGACGTCTACCCTTAAGGGGGGGATAGGCCTATCAATTTCCGCGATTTCCGATGAGATTTTGATTTTTCTACGCCAGAATCGACGCTGATTACGCTCTCAATTAGCTCTTCTGCGCAGTAATCCTCCGAATTCTCCCTGTCGCACGAGCCTTGGAGCTACTCCAGGTTCTATCCGACATTCCTCTCGCACTGGTACTCGACTCCGGTTCTCAATGCGTCCGAAATCCGACGTCCGCCCCTCGGCCGACGACACTCGGAACTAACTCCGACGCGCACATACGTCCGGACCATCGACCACACCATTGTGCACACCCTGGAGTCAACGACCGTTCACTATTCCTTATACTCCGTGGTCCTTGCTCTCCACCCCATCCAGCCTACTCCGCTTTCTGGCTACATTATCCAATCCCTTCAAATCCGTGTAACGCACTTCACGGAGTTCGTCCGAACGACCAGTGAGCCGATTTCTGGACGACTTCTACCCTTCCTTCATCTCCGACGGCTCGGCTCCGAGCCGACCGACGGATCGGCTTGACTTGACTTGGACTTCACTAAGTCCACTTCACTCTTGCTTAAATCCTCTTACTCATTCACTTCACATAATCGGACTTGGGCCGAACTCGGCCAATTCGATCAAGATTCGACTATATACAAAACAAGAAAAGTATCTACGAGTCATTTGCGTTTGGTAACCCTTTGACGCAGGGCATACGGAAGTCCAAATCTACTCTACAACGGGCTCACCCGGCCCGGACGCCACTTCCTCACCCTCGCTTCCTTCCTTCCCCTCCTCCGATGCGGTCGGAGCTCCTCCGCCGATCTCCGGCGCGACTCCACCCATCACAACAACCTCCGGAGTGGTCGGAGCATCGGCGCCGACATTCGGCTCCGCTCCGCCCATCTCCACGTCCTCCTTGGTCACCACCGACGTCGTTGTCGGCGCACCACCCTCCACCTCCATCGCCGTCGGCGCACCTCCGAGCTCCGGAGTTGGCGACCTCCGAGTCCCTGAGGGTTCCGCCTCAGGACCGACGTCCGGCGTTGGAGTACGCCTCACCCCGGAGGGCCCCGCGATGGGACTTCTCTCCCTCGCGACCTCCGATCCATCATCGTCCCCCCTCGGCCGATCTCCGACCGTCGAGGCGACCAGCCGGTATGTCTCCACCGTCATTCCGGCCTCGGCGGCGGCCTGCTCGACGTGGGGCTCGACGCCCGCATCCTCCGCCTTCGGCGACAGCCGAAGCAGCCCCGAGGTGTCCAAGTGCGGCGGGAACAACTCGTCCGCGACTCGGCCTCGGCGCTGAGCTCCGGGCGACCTCGCCCTCCGCCGCTCCCTCGTCTCCCTCCGGAGCACCGCGTGGTGCGCATCCTGGTTGGTCACGAGGACCTCCGGAACTTCGCGCCCACGGCGCGGAGGCTTCGGCTTCGGCTTCCCCTTCCCCTTCCCCTTCGGGTCGGGCCTCTCCTCCTCCGACTCCTCCTCCGACTCGCTCCCCTCCAGGACGTACCGGACGCGGGTCGGAAGTGGACGATCCACGGGGAACTCCACCAACGCGCGACTCAACATCTCGTCGGTCACGCCGAGTTCTCCGCCCCGACCTCCGACGCCGCGGAACCGCGCGAGGATCTCGTACAGCACCCTCGTACGATCCTCCGACGCGGCCATCCTCTGCCACATCCGAGCGTTGTCCCGCTCCAACTGCTCGACCTGGAGACGCATCTCCGAGGTCCGAGTGGGCAAGACCTCGCGCGGAGGCAGCGCCGGCAGCCCCGACTCGGGAGAGATCTCCCTACGCCTCTTGCTTGGGCGGGGAGCCACCTCCGAGTCGGAGCCGACCTCCGTCGTCGGACCCGAGGCGCGCTGCGCCGGGCGCCGCACGCCTTTTCCCTTCGCATGGATGCACTTGATTTTTGAACGACGGCATCCCTCGCAGACGGAGATACGCCCGGACTTGCTGACGAAGCACTTCCGCCGTGCTTTCCGACACCCATCGCACGCTGTGAGCAAAACGGTTAGCTCCGACACATCTCCGCCGACTGCGACGCACCATTCTCCGTCGCCACAAACTCCATCTCCAACGCCGCGTTCCAATGGGAATCCTCCTCCCGCTCCTTCCTCTTCTTCGGCCTCGGCGGCACGATCTCCTCCGACTCGTTCCCCAACTGGTCCGGCTCCTCCGACGTCGCACGACGCACCTCCGACTCCGAGGGCGCCACCTCCGACGTCGGCCGAGCCCACCCCATCGCGCCGCTCGGGTCCGGCTCCGCCAGCCTACCCTGGACTCGCTCCGCGTACTGCGCGCGCATCTCGTCCAGTTGGCGCTGGAGCCCTTCGGCCCTCTCGCGCTCCGCCGCGGCCTCCACCTCCGCAGCCACCCGCGCCCGCTCCGCAGCCGCGAACTTCTCCCGCGTTCTCTTTTTCCGCTCCCTCTTCGCCACATCCGCCTTCCTACGCTCTTCGCGGGCGGCGACTTCCGCCTCGGGGGTTTGGGAACGCACAGGCGTCTTCTCGCCTTCGGGCCTCGGGGCCTCGTGCGACGGAGTCGGCGGCGACGGCGGCGGAGTCGGTTTCGGAGTGGACATCGTGGTTGAGAGCAAGAATGATGATGACGAATTTTCACTCGTGGGAATATTTGTAATCCTGCAAAGCTCACCACGTGATTCGGCATCTCGGCATCTCGGCATCTCGGTGCCTCGACTTCAACTTTTCCCTTCACCATTTTTCGGCACATTTTCCTCCTCCGACATATCCGATCATCACCTCTAACGACCTCGCCCATGTTCCTTGTGGGAAAGGAACGTAAGAGGGGGATACTGTTATATCCGTGCCTCGGAACTCGGGACTCGGCCTCAGAGCCGCCGATCTCTCGGAGATCGGCCGACGGAGCTCCTCCGCCGACTCACATATTCCACGACAAACTCCATCGGACCTCGTGTTCGAACCGGGTTTTTACGCAATGAAGGATTACTGAGCGTTTCCCGTTTATCCGTCTTCTTTCTTATTGTTTCATCCTCATGTTCTAACTTCCATTTCCTTTTTGGTCAGTCGCTATTGTTGCGCTTAGACCATCATGATATTTCCTTTTATAGATACATAATAACCTTTAGTAGTTTAAATACGCCTCCGGGTCATCGTGTATCTTTAGTTTGTTAATTAACGTTGTCTACGCTGCACCCCCTCTATACGCGACTTGTCTTGGCAATCCCGAGCTTGTCCGTTCTCGATCACGTCCGTCCGAAAGGATTCCTGCCACAGGCTCTCACCCTGCTGTTTGTGGTGTTGAGTGAAAACCTCCGCACGGTCCGGTCGATCACCTCCGACTCCGATCTCCGATCTCCGACCCGACGCCTCGGCGTATCGCCTCGCCCGAGTACCTCCGGTCACCCGGTCGGCCGAATCACTCCCCTCCTAGTCCCCTCCGCCGCGTATATAACACGGAGATGGTGAGTTGGGTTGCACGGATATAACAAGTCCCGGATGCCCACGCCGCCTGCAATGTCAAGAGTAGAAGGCCTGGGCCGCCGACCACCTGCGGACACTCTACGTGGGCCAAGTTCTCTGATCCGAATGTGGATGCACCAAGTTCCTGACAGGCAACGAACGACGGAGTGCGTTGAGCGTGCGCGTGCACAACGGCCGGCTACTGAGAGGAGGAGAGCATGATAGGGGGAGATACGCTGCCAGGAAGGGTACCTGGAGAGTGCGTACGACGTCAGCTTGACATGGACACAGTTTGCAGAGCATGCAGCGGTGTCAAAGGTGCGCCTTATAGGTGCTACAGGTGCGCGCTTTCATCTATTTTGTCCAAACAAGCCGCTTATGATCTCACAGGGCGAGGGGTATGGTGAGTTTATAGAACACTGAGTTGCACACTGCGCCTACAATATTTACTTACTACTGTTTAATCAATGAATTATCTGTGACGGCGGCTGAACAGGGCGGGCACGCTATGCGGGACGCGAGGGGCACGGGAAATAAATGCCGACTTACGCGAGGAACGTGATGATGGGTTGAGGTCTTAATTGGGCGATGTCGCGCGAATATTTTGTTTTTGACAGCCAGAGACCAAATCGGGATTTTCAGCGAGGAGGAAATAAACATGGGAACAAAAGTTACTAAGCAGGGAAGGGCGGCAGCACCTGGGAGAGCGCTGGCCCCTACAACTGGTAGTTTAATTTGGGTGGGAAAAATGGCTTGCCAGGGGGTGGCTAGGTCCAGGGGTACAGGCAAAGGAAGCCCTGGCTAGCTCCAGGGCAATACACTAAATCATACAGCTAGGATTGTTGTCAGCTGGCATTTCGGATGAGGAGACGGAACGCACAGACGCAAAATGTGATGCCATTGCAAAGGCGATATGGGCTAGCTACGTAGAAGAGCTAGAACGTAGGGGAATGTAATTAAAGAGCTGTAATCAAAGAGCCAGAACGTAGAGGAGTGTAATTAAAGGTTTTGGGCACGGGCAATGGCGTTATTGAGCCAGACACGACGAGCAGACTTGTGCGAGTCAGGGAATTGCAAATATTGGTCAGCAAGCTTCGTGGTGCTGAAGACCTCGACCGCTGCAGCGAACTCGTTGTCAGAAAGATCATCACCTTCACTCTCCATCATCTAGTTCCAGGCTTTTTCGCGACGAGCGGGAGAATCAGACCCGAGTTTTGGCTGTGACTCCTCTTGGAATGGCGCTGCAAGAGTCTCGACAGAGGCGGCCAGACCGGCGAGTACATCGGTGCTAGAGGTACGACCATTGCGCTGACGCCTAAAGCCGACCTTCTTTGCAGACACAGTAGTGGGCACGGGTCTCGAGGGCTTCGGGAGCAGAGTGCTTGAAGCCGTGCTAGACAAGTTCTAGAAGATTGTAAGAACATATAATCAAACAATGATACATGGCACACACCAATATGTCTCCAAAAACATTACCAGCGCCCCCGTCCTCCTCTTCGTCCTCCTCGTTGTCCTAGCGGTCGCTTCCGGTGTAAGCATCGAGGCCATCCAACGTGGATACACCGATAGACTGGTTACCTCTGGTAGCCCCGTTGGAAAAAGTATCCTCCCCCGTGGCCATGACATTGTCACAGAGGATGGCCATGTCGTCGTAATGGACAAAGAGGCGGTTCCGGAAAGGCCTGTGCTTCTTGTGCTTCTAGATTATGGCTGAGCGCACCACCTTTTCACCATAAAAAGATCACACTTATGTCGAGATATGTATCCCAAACTGCATCTGTAGCGGTGACGAGGCTCTTTATCAGATCCCAGCTGAAGCCAGAGATCTCCTTGTAGATCTTGTACTGACCCTTGAGCTGAAAACGAGCTGTAAGAAAGGGAAAAGAAGAGGAAAGATGACGCACCTGGGTCCAGCAGGACTTGACCTGTTTGCTCGTATATTTGAGCCCCGCCTTGTTGAGCTCCACCACGACGCGGGTATAACTCTCCGAGCACCATCCCAACTCGGCTTGACGTCCCAGTTTCTTCTCGCCGCCTAGAACGCGGACGAGAATGACGAGGGCGACGGCTGTCCAATCGGCATGTGTGCTGTCCTTTTTGGACGTGCCGTGGTCGTTATCAGCATCAGAAGTCACATCTTTGGTGGTTTTGGCTCGAGGCATGGTGTCGAATGATGGAAGGAAGCGGGAGGAAGGAAGAATGAGACGCGATGAGTGTAGCGAGTGGGAGTAAACAAAAGAAGAAAGTAATGGTAAACAATCATCTACAAAGTAACGGTGCAGCCGAATATAAGCGACAGAATCTTTTCCAAGGTAACGCAAAGTGTCCGAAAGTCGCATCAAATCACGCAAAGTGACGCTTGCCGAATGAAGCCTCATATTATTTAGTAGACCTTGTCTGGGACAAGCCTCTTTATGTAAAATCTGTCTTGCTTTTACTCCTTGGCTGATTTAGCCTCATAAAATCCAGGGTCTGGTGGCGTAGTTGGTAACACATCATTGAGACGTCGCAGAGAGCTTCGGTCTTTTCGATGAAATCCCTCGTTCAATCGGTCGTGTTGTTCATTGTTTTGGTAAGTGGTCGAGAGTGCCTTGTATTTTACCCCGGGGTCCATTTACTGGTTATAGCAAGGTTCCGGAGTTGACACAAAGTGGAGCCTCACACCGCCATACCTATCCACCATGTACGGATATAACACTTCGTCCAAAAGCCGACTTGCAGTTGAGTACACCTTTTTTTGGGCAGAGTCTTAAGAGTACAATGTTGCTCTTGACACATTGTCATTGGCTGAACCTTTAGGTTTAGTTACCCTGGGTAACTTGGGTTTCAATCCATTTTCCTAACATGCACAAACATTAGGCTAAAATAGCTGATGAAATTTGCTAGGATCTATGTTTTGGTGGAGGATTCATATCTAATTCTCGGTTCTCTTTTAGCCTGATTTCAACTTTCGCGAAAGGGATCTTTACGGGCCCTCGATCTGACTCAAATAAGATAGGCCTCATGAATGATCCGCTCACGTCACGTGTTTGGGCAATTTTGGATCAAAATCTTAATGGCCCTTTTTTCTGGCCAAAATCGGGAAATCTGCTCCTAAGGGATTGTGCGGAAGAACCCACCGAACATTTCTGTGTGGCCAGATTTTTGATTTGGTCCGATTTGCGACCGCCATTAAGCTCAGAGTGTGGCCAAAAGTTGATTGATGGCCCAAATTTTGGTGGTGTTAGGTCATGTGATGTGAGCGGATCGTCCATGAGGCCTATCTTAGTTATGAGCCTAAACCATTCAAAATCACAATCAGCCTCTAGAGGCAGCATTGTGGTTTTGTAAAGGTGCGATTTGGGAGCACTATCCGAGTACTGTCTGTTGGTCCGTTTTGACGAAAGGGTCTGTAGTTGCGCAACTTAGAAACGGTGACCCGTATGCTGTAGGATGCTAGCCTGGCTCGTTGCGGGGTCACTCGTTCTATTGGCTATTTGACCCTGGATCATTTTTGCGGTCCCTTTTCTATCATGGGTTCAACCAAGGTTCCCTCTTTCCAGTTGATGATCGAAAGGAATACTGGCCACAGAACTCTGACATGTATGCTGAAACCCCAGTATCTGACCTCTTTCCGAGGTACGAGCGTCGAGCATCAACATTAAGCCCTCACCACATCCAGATAATTAGTACTCTGATTAATCCATCTACATTGTAACTGGTCATGTCTCGTCTTCTCTGCAAGAAATATCCCCTCCTGCACTACAGAGCAAAGCCCACCTTACCATGGCACTACAGCGACTATGGGGCACTACTATGTAGGCCGAAAAAAAAATTGGGGTTTACTGATCTATGGCGGTCGGAATGCACTTTTATTAAAATCACTATAAAATGTGAGTTTTCATCGCAAAATGTCAAATTTTACTTATAAAGTTGAGAAAAAACAAGTTTGTTTACTTCGAGAGTGAGAAGCCTCAGCTTATTGTAACTTCAGAGCAGGGACTGAGAATGTATAAGTTCAACTTCAGATCTCAAAGTTTGTATAAACTTCAACTTTCAAACTTCGGATAAAATGTCCAAAAAGGAATGGTTTGTATAAAGTTGAGACTGTACAAAGTCTCTGTCAAGACAGTGTAGAAAGTGCGGCGGCCATCTCGGGGATGGATGGCAGTGCTAACCCTAATGATGCCATCACCAGCCAAATGGGGGACATGGTTTGGGGCCATCAGCACCACGGTGAATGAGACTCAGGATGGTGATCCTCCTCAGCTTGACTCTCTCCAGCTCTCAGATTTGGCTTCCGGATGGATTCGAGTCAATAGAGAGAGGGAAGGGCTCAAGGCCGAGTGCACCGAATTGATCTGTAATGATTAGCACTGCCACCCATCACTGATACCACCGCACAAACTTTATACAAAGTCTTCACCGCCGACTCTACACATTTCTACCACCACTCGAGTTTACACAAAATTTGTTTCTCAGACATCTTATACAAAGTTTTGAAGATGGAAAGTTTACACAAAATTCGAGATCCGAAGTTCAACTACACATTGTTGAACTTGGTGGCGGACTTTTAGCTAACTGAGGCTTCTCCCTCTCAAAGTGAACAAACTTCTGTTTTCTCAACTTTATAAGTGAAATTTCAACATTTTACGATGAAAAGAGACATTTTATAGTGATTTGAATAAAAGTGCATTCTGACCGCCATACTGATCGGCACAAATCCACTGAGGAGCTGAGTTGATATGGTACTAATGAATTTGTGGCGAGACGGTGACTGTGTGTGTGTCTCCCACCACATCTGGAAAACACCCAGTGACTATATAGGTCCCAGTAGCTCTCAGTAGAGCCATAGGCCCATAGCCACCCCCCCCATCTATGACAGGGTCAGTAGACAGGGCTTTTCTACGGGAGAGCGACTTTTCTACGGTAGAGCTTGGTAGATTGATGGTAGATCTCGTGTAGTCTCGCGTAGAGTTCCATAGACTTTCGCGTGGCACGGCACATATTATCCGTCGCCCTGTATATCGTTGGGTTCCTTTCCAATTCACCGGGCACAAAAGAATACAGAAAATCAATGATATTGCATTCTACTAGCTCTAAGTACAGAGAGAAGAGGCATGAAGCAATATGATGGACGGCATGGGACGGAACGGAATGAGCTTGATCGTTGATGCGGCACAATGTTTGACAGCGCGACGGCCGAAAAAGTAGGAATGCGCAAGGAATGCGAGAAAGATGGGTCTTGAGTTCGAGAGAGGGCACACTTGAAGGTCTTGAGGATGCAGAGATTCAAGCTTGACTCTTGACTCTTAGAATTTCAGATTTGAAGTGCCGGAAGGAGTCCGAGTCAAGAGACGGCCTGTGCAATCCCCGAGCTAGCAAAGAAACACTAGCGGAAGCTTGAGGGAGGCTTGATGGATTGAATTGAGGATGAAGGAGGCGGACGTGTGAACAAGAGCGGTGGGAGGCGCCGTGCAGGTCTGTGCAGGTGGAGGGAAAGGGGAGACTTACGAAGATTTTGATCAAGTCCGATATTTATGGCGACGGACTGGCGACGGCTCACACAATCATGCGAGCCTCGGCAACATCGTGCACATGGCGGGCGCCACCCTACTGTGCACTGTGTAGATTTGAGGTACTATCATAGGCCGGAAGGTCTACTGTAGAATTGGAAGTCTATGGGAATCTATGGAGATCCATCAACTCTACCGGGATCTACCGAGGCACCGCTAATCTATCACGCAAACGTTGATCTACCACAGAAAAACGCGTTTCCAGATGCAGTGCATGCAACAGGGACACAGTCGAGGGAAGGGCGAAAAAAGCTGTTGCTGTTACTCATAGGATATTGCCCGACAACAGAACATGCTCAGGTCAAAAACCTTGGGGACAGCCACCCGCCTCGAAGAGGCCCAATCCCACGTCATTGAGTCAAACAAATATAAGAAGCAACACAAGACAAAACAACGACACTGGCATGATTCGAACATGCGCCCAACAAGTGGAACAGATACAAGAGTAATTCGAATCTGTCGCGTTAACCACTCCGCCACAGTGCCGCTGGAGGGGGTGGTGACAGCAACGGCCCAGACCTAGATAAGTAATTGTTATTTCAATTTGCGGCTCTCGACTTGGGGGCCAGATGAGTCGAGTCACGGGGCCGGGGCGGGTATTTTGATGGCGGTGTATTGGGTGGAAGATTTGCTTTATGTCCTCTCCAGTGTCGTCGCTAACGGCGTCGCGGTCGTCGTCGCCCGAGCCGCCGGTGCAGCCAGACCACTTCTATGGCACAGACCCGCTGCATTTGCCGCCGTCGCCCAATTCCGAGGGCAAAACATATCTGTCACCCGACGACGACCCCCTAGCCCACCGCGGCATCCCCGTCTTCAAGCCCAGCATGCAAGAATTCGCCGACTTTGAGGGGTACATGAACCGGGTCGAGGCATGGGGCCGGCGGTCGGGCATCGTCAAGGTGGTGCCACCGAAAGAATGGACCGACGCGCTGCCCGACGTCAAGCCGCAGCTGGCGGGGGTCAAGATCAAGAGTCCTATCGAGCAGTTCATGCGCGGAAGGGCGGGTCTTTTCCGGCAGGAGAACGTCGAGAAGCGCAAACTCATGAGCGTGCGCGAGTGGGCCGAGCTGTGTGCAAAGGACGAGTTCCGTGCACCCGGCAAAGACCAGGTCGGACTGCACAACAACCCCAGCGCCCAGATACCCCTCCGCAGCCGCAAGAAAAAGCCAAAGGGATCGGATCCAAAGGACGACCAGCAGGACCTCCCCAAGCCCGAAGCCATCGCGGAGGACGTCGCAATGGCCTCCCCGCCAAACAGCGCCTCTCCAGACCCCGAGGACGCAAAACCCGACGCCACCAAGACCCGCAACCGCCGTGTGGAGCGCGCGGACAAGGACGCGTCATTTATTGAAACATTCACTCCACATACCGACTGGCTTCCGCCCGGCACCACCGCGACCGACTACACTCCAGAATTCTGCTCCAAGCTGGAGCGCGCATTCTGGCGCAATTGTGGCCTCGGAAAGCCTGCGTGGTACGGCGCCGACACGATGGGTGCGTGTCTGCCTCCATTCTCCATCGTTGTAGCACTAATTTGAATTGCTGTATCAGGCTCCCTCTACACCGACGCGACCACTGCCTGGAACGTCGCCCACCTTCCTTCGACCCTCTCCCGGCTTCTGCCTTCATCACAAGGCCTCCCCGGCGTGAATACGCCCTACCTCTACTTTGGCATGTGGCGTGCCACATTCGCCTGGCACGTCGAAGACATGGACCTTTTTTCCATCAACTACATCCACTTCGGCGCACCCAAATTCTGGTACGCCGTTCCGCAGGCGCGGGCCGGTGCTCTGGAGGACACCATGCGAGGCGCGTCGCGTCCCCTCTCCGTGTATTCTCTTCGATTAATATCCTTTCCTTGCTAGGCTACTTTCCCAAAGATACCTCACAATGCCCGCAATTCCTCCGGCACAAATCCTTCCTTGCCTCCCCTACGCTCCTAGCTCAATCCGCCGTGCGCCCGAACCACCTCGTGCAGCACGCGGGCGAGTTTGTCATCACCTACCCGCGCGGCTATCACGCGGGCTTCAACCTCGGGCTCAACTGCGCCGAGAGCGTGAACTTCGCTCTAGACAGCTGGCTTGACGAGGGGCGCAAAGCAGCCGTGTGCAAGTGCGTCGAAGACAGCGTGCGCATTGACGTTGACCAGCTGCTCGAGGACCGGCGCATCGATGAGCTCGAAAAGACCAACCCCGCGGCGGCGGCGGCGGCGCGCGCAGCCCGCGATGGCGATGACGGTAACTGGGAGGAGCTGGCCGTTGAGGTTACAGAGCTCTCCGCAGTCGGTGCAGAGTCGAAACCCAAACCGAAGCCGAAGTCCGATGCCGCGGACGGGCAACCTGCGAAGCAGCGCAGTCCGCGCAAGCGCAAGCCGACTGCACCGTTTGACCCAGAAGGCGCCCCCAAGCGCGCGCGCACTGCGTCCACCTCCACTTCCGTGCATTCCCATTCGCACACTGGGCACAAGGTCGTCATCCCTCCGTCCCACCCTCTTTCCTCCCATTCTTCTTCGTCTTCCTCTGCTCACGCACACCCCGCCCAACGGCTCACTCTCAAACTCGGCCCGCGCCCCGTCCCTTCGGACGAGACCTTCCCCTGCTGCCTCTGCGTCTCCTCTTCAACCACCGATCTCGCGCGCGTGCATGACCTCCCGCCTGCATGGCGCGAGATTGCGCCGGCCGCCCAGATCCACTTCCCCGAGTCGACAGGTGGGAAGGGCGTCTGGATGGCACACGAGTCGTGCGCTGTCGTCCTGCCCGAGACGTGGGTGGACGAGGTTGATGGCGAGCGGCTCGTTTTTGGTGTGGATGGCATCGTGAGGGGACGGTGGAGTTTGGTTGGTCTTGACTCAATTTTTGTTAACTCGATCGTATTAATGGCTTTGCAGAAATGCTCCGCTTGCACCCGCGCGCGTCCTAAAGCGCATGGTGCGCTCATCCAGTGCGCAAAAGGGAAGTGCCCCAAATCATTCCACATCAACTGTGCCAAGGCCGGCCACGACGCGGGCATAGCGTACACCGTCGTGCGCGAGGTTGAGAAGGAGGTGGTTCTGCTGGAGCCCGCGCCGCCGTCTGCCGACCCCACGACCCAGGTGGAGCCGAACCTACGCGTGCTCAAGGTGATCAAGAAGACGGAGGTGGAAGCGTTGTGCCCCCAGCATAATCCAGTGAGAACTGTTATTCTCCCACCTTCACAACCTGTCTGAACGTATAACAGGTAATCGTTGCCGAGCGTCGCGCCTCCAAACAGTCCGGCCTGCGCGCGGACATCCTTGCCCTCCCGCCCCTTTCACGCGTCAAGATCCGCGTCAGCTCAGGCGTATTCGAGGTCACGCTCATCCGCGTTTTGGAGGACCGCGGTGCGGTCGAAGTCCTCTGGGATAACAGCGAGGTACGAGAGTTCAAGTGGGGGAGCGTCATCCTCGGCGCGACGAGCCTCCCCACGATGAGCGTCGCGGACATGCGCAACGGCGCGGCGCCGAATTACGGACGGCCCAAGGCGATCACGCCCGCTCCAGCACATCAGCCGTACCCGTCTGGGTATTACCAGTATGCTCCCCCTGCGGCTGAAACGCAACCGCAGGCACAGAACGCCGCCCCGTCATCTTCCGCCCCGCGTTACCCGAGCGCCACAGCCTCGACCTCGGCCTCGCAACCGCATCACCAGGTAACACATTCAGGTGGGACGCCGAGCCAGCCCCAGTCGCAAGTCCAGGCTGCAAACCCGTATGGGGTGTTCAAATACGAGTACTGGCCATACCCACCGTACGCGCCGGGCACTGCTTCAAGCACGCAGGCGTCCAACAGCGCGTATAACGCTCAGAGCGCCAACAGTGCGTATACCGCTGCCGCGGCACAACCCGCCGCCGCCGCAGCCCAATCCACCGCCGCCAGCGCGGGGCCGAGCCCGGGGCCGAGCTCTACTAGTAGTCGCCCTACGAGTGCCGCGTCACAACAACCAGGAACGCACTATGCAAACCACTACTACCCGACCTCGCAGCAGTGGGCGACGCAGTACTATCGCGCGACGCCCGCGTATTACCCACAGGCGCAATTCCAGGCGCAGGGACAACCGGCCGCACCGCATCCACAGTCGTTGCAGCAGGTGGCGCCTTTCTCAGTGCAGCAGCAGAATTCTCCTCCTGCACCGAGTCCTAATCCTACTGTTACTCCTCCTGCACCAAGTCCTACTCTTGTGCCGAATCCTAACTTTACAGCTGCACCCGCACCGAATCCTACTCCGAATTCTACGACTCCTATTCCACCCCCGACCCCCACGCATGTGCACGCTTCCGACGCAATGCACGTCGACGTCCAGCCTGTCTCCGCATGACGATAGACCCAGATACCATCTCCAGTGTCTTTTCGTAGAGCTCTTGCAGTGCGCGCGCTTTTTTGATACAGGCACCCTTTTTCTTATGACTGAATGGTATTATTTGCATGGTATCGATAACTTACATACCAGCCGTGTAGTTTTAGAATGACCCACTCGACTTGAATGAACCGTACTTTCAGCTCTAACTTATTCGATGTAATTACGATTCATTGTAATAGTAGCGTTGCAAGATCCCGTTCGCGAGCTTTCTTTCATGTTTCTTTCCATTCTATGTATGCCGAGCCACAAACGACGATATTATACTGAATCCACCCCGATCCACCTTCAACCGATTACACCTACAATTCTCTAAGCTTATTCTGCTACGCATGCATCCCAATGTCCACGCAGAATGTAAAAATTAATCTAAAGTTTCAAATCGCCGGTCGTCCGATGGTGGTAACCTGCAATGCGCCGCGAGTCAGCGAGAGAAAACAAAGCAAACGGTAACGTACCTTAAATCCGATCTTGGTGAGGGCGGCGGCGTCGACGAGGAGACGTCCGTCAAAGACGAACGCGGGCTTCTTCATGTGCTTGTACACCTCTGCCCAGTCAATCTCCTTGAACTCCTTCCACTCGGTCGCGATCACGATCGCCTCGGCGTTCTTGCACGCCTCGAGCGCCGACGAGCAGATCGATACCTGTTTTTTGACTGCGGAAGAAACATGAGCGGGCAGTAGCGCAAGAGAAGCAAATGGCGTACTGGTGTCGAGGGGAACGGAGGGGCTTGCCTCGCTGAGATCAGCCCAGATCTGTGACTCGGCGACTTGCGGGTCGTAGACGTTGACGAGGGCGCGTTCGGACTGGAAGTCGCGGATAAGGGTGATGGCGGCCGATTCACGGGTGTCGCCGGTGTCCGCCTTGAATGCAAAGCCGAGGACCGCAATGCGCTGCACGGCATGAGCTCGGGGTAAAAAAGAAAGGGGAAATGGACAGACCTTGCCGGTAATGGTGTTGAAGAGGGTGTCGACGACGCGCTTGGAGAAGCGGCGCTTCTGGTACTCGTTCATCTCGACGACCTGCCGCCAGTACGCCGCGACTTCGGGGAGATGCAGGCTCTCGCTGAGGTACACGAGGTTGAGGATATCCTTCTGGAAGCAAGACCCGCCAAAGCCGACGCTCGCCTTGAGGAATTTGGGCCCGACACGCGAGTCGTAGCCGACGGCGTTGGAGACCTCGTCGATGTTGGCGCCGGTTGCCTCGCAGATGGCGGAGAGCGCGTTGATGGACGAAATGCGCTGGGCGAGCATGGCGTTGGCGGCGAGCTTGGAGAGCTCGGATGACCAGAGGCCGACGGTGAGGATGTTGTCCTGCGAGACCCAGTTGGCGTAGATGCCGGCGAGGGACGCGCACGCATCCTTGCCTTCGGGGGTCTGGAGGGAGCCGATAAGGACACGGTCGGGCTTGAATAGATCGGAGATGGCGGTTCCCTCCGCAAGGAACTCGGGGTTGGAAAGGATATCGAAACGGCAGTTGGGCTTGGAGTTCGCCTCGAGGATAGTGCGCATCGATTCGGCTGTGCGGCAGGGCACGGTCGATTTTTCGACAACAATCTTGGACGAGGTCGCGACCTGGGCGATCTGGCGGGTCGCTAATTCGACGTAGCTGGCGGTACAAGGCGGTACAATTAGACTGCATCCATAATGTATCAAGGAACGGCGTACTTGAGATCAGCCGCAAAGCCCGCACCGACACCGCTCTTCTTGGTCGGGGTGTTGACGCTGACGAAGATGAGCTCGGCCTCCTGGATGCCCTTTTCGACGTCGGTGGAGAAGAAGAGGTTGCGGCCACGACACCCGCGGACGACATCCTCCAGACCAGGCTCGTAGATGGGCAGCTTGAAGTCGGGGCTGTTCCACGCATCGATACGCGCCTGGTTGAGGTCGACGATAGTGACTTGGATGTGCGGGCACTTCAGCGCGATGACCGCGCAGGTGGGACCACCTAAAATCGATGTAAATTTTCCGCCTTTTTGGGAAGTGGTGTTCGGATCGACGAACCAACGTATCCCGCGCCGACTAGAGAGAGCATAAGGGCGAGAACGACACGGCGAGCTAGGGGACTTACTGCAGAGGACTTTTGTGACTTTGAGGGGGGCCATGATGAGAGTAGAGGAAGAGGAGCGCTTGGCGATAAAATGGGTCTGGGCGGAGTTTTAAATCATTCCGGACATCGATGCCCTCACTGCCTCGCCAGATGCCCCCCTGCCTTTCATTTCTTCAACCGAGTCGAAAGTCCCTCTCATTCCCTCCGACTCTGCTCATTTCACCCTCAACTTTGTTCTGGGCCTCGCACAAGTCCTACTTCAGGGTACCCCTCCTCAAAATCCGGTTTTTTTCATCTCTTCAGTTGATTTTTGGCTGCGCGTTTCTTTCGTGTTCGCCGAGAGCTTGCCGTCGGACGCCTATCGCCGTGCTGCACACTGGCCTGCTCTTGGCCCTCGCTGATAGGAGAATCTAGACCCTGAACGACGAGTCGGAGCTTTTGTAAGTAATCTAGGCATCGCGACTCGCCAGCTCCTAGTCAACTCCCAGTCCAACATGGTCCAATCCCTTCATTTTCTCGATCCGACTCGCGTAAGCGATGTATATCTTCCACAACAATTGGACGATTGTTCGCGTCGAAAAAAAGAAGTTGGAACGTACGGCAGTTGGCCACTTTGTAATGTTCCCAACACTCCTATCGGCCCGTTTTTTTCCCTTCTTTCGCCCAACCCCACCTCCGCTGTGAATGAAATCTCAGCTCATCTATCCCAGGCGGCGGAGTTGACTAGCTCAATCGAACGGTGGTCCGTCGGTGGATTTGTCGGACTCTACAGTGGATTTACCGAACCAGCCTTCGGCAAACACCAGAAGGTTGACTCTCATTGTAAGTACGCCCATCTCTCGAACCGTGCTTGTACTGATCTCCGGTTCAATCACCCCGTTTCACTTCGCTTTACTACTTGGATCACCTGTGAACGCCTTTATTTCCCCTGCTATCCTGCAACCGTCCAGGGCCATATGCATAATTCAACCATTCTCTCTCGACTCGTGAACATTCAGACGAACCGTAACTCGGTTCCCGAGCACAAGCTCACCAGCAAGCCCCTCGTACTAATCAAGGCATGATTTCAATGACAACATAAGCCGAAGGCGAGCACGAAAACGAACAACCCCTATATACACGTCCACTTTCGCTCTCAATCCTTCTCCCATCGTACCATTTATCCACTCCCGTCTTGGAACTATCCTTCGCTCTTGTTCTCCGCGCAGCAAGTCGACGACTGAATGGGGGCTAATTTATAATCGATTCAATCTATTCATCCAGGTACAGATTCACTCAAGTGCGACGCCACTCAACCCCTGTGCCGACAAAGGCTGCTTCACGTCGGCTTTCAAAGCTCAAACTGTATCCTCCCGCGTCAACACTAACCTGAACCAAGCCCGTGGCGGCGGCGCACCGCGACTACATTCACAAACGCGTCCTTTCCGGTGCATCGTAGTACACCGATGCGAAGAAGATATCTATCGAGGCGCGTAAGTTACTTCGTATAGCTGCTGCGGCGCCCGGGGATTCAACTCTTATCTGGGTCATCATATTCACAAGACTGTGGCGACACCATCAGGGGAAGCGGCTCCCCCGGAAATGTCTGGATCCATGAATTGCTCCGGTAAGGAAATGGAATTTTGCGGTTCGGGGAATCAAACGAGAACTTATCTTCATGTACCCTTCCGGTGCGCACAAAAGTCAACGGCCAGGACTTGCGCCCTTCCAGACACGATATTCTCCTCGCGAATGGGTCCTTTCCCGAGTGCAGGGTTCAGCTCTGTTTGCCTTCGTGCCTTCCTCGGGATGTTATAGTATGGTACATCTGTGCAAAGATGAAGCTAAACAGAAAGGCACGTCCCACATCACACGTTGTGCGATAAGTATGTGAGTAAGTAGTTCATCAATGACATGAGTTCAACGACGAAAAAAAAATGTACGCAATTGCTTGCAATCCCTACAGTCCTGGGAGATGGGCACTCCCTCCCGGCAACCTGAGAGCTCTGTCAAGACGGAATCTGCGCGTGAGCGTGAGATGGCATGAGGTTCCGAGGCATACGCGGCGCGCACTATACTTGTGTCCCGCATCTTCTCGTGTCCGCTTGTCCCTACAAATACTGTATTTGCCTCACGCGGTGGTTCGGCTTCATTCACCCCGAGAATTCATTCACAATGTGCATGTCTAATTCATATCTATCAGAGCCTAGACAGAACACTCGGGGAGAATGGATGAGAGAGATGAAGATAACTAAGAAAAAGAGACGTGGAGGGTAATACTAATACAAATAGGAGGGATGAATTCGCCTTTTGCGTGCCCCCGAGGGAAGTGTAAAGGAAAGCTTCGGAATTGAAGGGAATTCCGTCCGGTATGCGGCCTCTTTAACAGAGTGTCTGTGTGTGATACGCAGATGCTGTAGCCTGCAGCCAGATTTTGTCACAAACGCCGTCAACGTTCCAACGGGGTTTGGTTCGAGGAGTAGCTCTTCGACTTCGAGATGCCGAAGAGCAGGGAGAATGAGAGTCTCGAGGTAACCCGGCACCTTGTCACTGTCTGGATTGTCGAGGATTAACGATTCTAAGCACGGAAGAGTAATGTCGGGCCCAGGTCCCAGATCGCCTTCGTCGCAGACCTCCAACCGGCAGTGCATCAAGTTCTGTGCCTGCTGAAGGATTGCAAGACGCTGCGAGGGGTATATCTTCATCAAAGTGAGCGAAGTCAACCGTGCCCACGGTACTGTAATGTTATGAGCCGCAAAGAGGTCGAGTGCGCCTTCCTCCCCATCGATTTCAACGGAAAGGGGGCATACTCTGGATCTTTGCAGCCAGACATTGTACATATACACGCGCTTTTCGAAGGGGTACAACTCCAGGTGACGCAATGATATCGCTCTTCAGAGTGTCGGGGTTGTCAACGCTATTTCACGCCATGTGCGACATATTTGAGCGAGAGTGGTCGGTGAAAGAGAGCCGCAACGAGCAGGAAAGTGAGGGTAAATTGGCAGAGTCCTCACGAAGATCTCGGAGATGATTTCGGGTGGCAACGTCAACACTGGAAACTTGTAGGCGTTGAGTCGTCGCTGGGCCTGCTTTCTCTCAGACTGCAACGCTGAAATGGATCGTTGAAGATCCAAAATCTGAGCGTCTATATCCGCGATGCGAACACGATCTGTTTCGAGCGCTCCGAGCATTGTGCGGTGGGGCGCGGTGGTTGTGTGGGCTCGGGAGCGGGAGGAGTGGCAAAGTGGTCGGTTTCTGGCGTTGACCAAAGTTCGGTTAATCACGATAGAACTGTAGGGATGGGGCCCTCACCAGGTGTTATTAGATACTTGATCCAAGTGGCACGCAAAGAGGTCGTGGTTTAAGTGAAAGATGCACTGCCACTGACTTGGGGTAAAGGGCCGATGCTGTGCACGGCAGAACTCCTATTTAATATTTATTTAACAAATTATCTCGACCACTTCCTCAGTCTACTAGTAGTACACAAAGGGCGGGGCCGCGGAGGGGAAGAGACCAGCTCGAGCCGGTTCCTGCCCACTGTCTCTCGTCCTACCTGCTGCTGTATCGTGTGTCGGGATTAAGCGGGAACTGCGAAATAGCCTCAGCAGCATTGGTCTTGGAGGATTTGGTAGTATATGGGAAGAAGAGTGTGGCGCATGCACAGAGGAGTTGCGAAGAGGGAAGAGAGCAGCGAGAGCAGAGGGCGTCGCACATGAGATATCGCCGCGGAATGGACCAACTCGGGCGGTATCGGGAGGGTTCCGAGTGAAACTGCGTGTCGGGGTAAAGCCTCTTGCCGGTGTTGTCCGCGATGGGGGCCAAGTTTTGGGAATGGGAGGGAGAGCTTGTGACGCCAGTGTTGGCGATGGACCACTTGGTCTCGCTGTTTCGTCCGCGGCCTTCCCAGTGGGAGAGGTCGACGGGGACCAATGATTATGGTGTGTCCACTGTCGCGCAGGAGTTGCCAAGCGCCGGCGAAGGTTGTTGGCTGTCATGGGTGAGGTAGGACCGCTATGCGTCGAGGTGCGTTGAAGGGTTTGAACAAGATCTTGGTGGCCGAGGTATGTAGCAAGCAACGACTGGGTTCTTTGGTTGGTGTCACGCGGGGCAGCGTGTGCTTGAGGAGCGCGATTGTCGCGCAGATCAGGAGTGTTGATGAACCACAAAGTGAACAGTGTAAGAGGCCAAGCAGCGAGAATCCATAGGAGCAATCGCATGTCACGGAGGACGAAAGATTCAAGACGCTAAAGGTAAATGTTTGTTTCAATAACAGAGCGGCAGCGCCACTAAATGTATCACAAAAGTTTGTAGTGAGTCAAGACACAGCCACTACAGAGACCTCAGAGTCGCACTTAAAAAGACTAGCACAGCCCCTAATTTCGTTACAAAGTTATGGGAGACACATTTATCGAAAACCACTCTCAGCTTTGGTTTTATTGATTTTGAAAAGAACGACTCTTATGTAAACATAAATAGTCGTAATCTGAACTTCAGCTTTGACCGGGATCAAAACGGGGATAATTCTATCTAACAACCCCCCTTGTTAAGAACAACCGGGTTGTTAAAAGTCATTTTATTTTTAACAACCCCCCCGAAAGTTTTCAACAACAATTCTTCTATCTAACAACCCCGCAAACCAGCAAACCAGCTCAACCACGAAACAAGCTCGGCTTGGGATGTGACTCTTTTTGAGTGATGAGCACGCGTTTGGTCACACCGCGTTGACACCGCGGACAACCCAAGGGTTGTTGTGACAGGGACTGTCCGCGCCGGTGTGATCTCATCACGTGGAGGTCGTTCCCATCAAACCGGAAACTCGTTTCCTCGACGCTCACCTCGTCGAACTCGCCCATCCGTAACTTCGCCGTACATTTCGACCCTCCCGGATATTCTCGTTTTGACGCCTCGGCCCACTGTGGGGTGTCTCATGGCCTCGCAAAGTAGCCCTCGACCGTGAGGCACTTAACCTCCGAACAACATTTGGGCGTGGCAGGCGCTTAGCAATGTTGTTTTCACTCGCTCCCCGTTCCTCTGTGGGCTTCCATGGCTCAATGCACCCATCCTCCCCTCCTCCCGATGCAACTCTCGTCAAGAGCACTTTCTTGGGCCGGTCGTCAAGACCTTTTTATATATTGATTGAATACACAACCTTAACAAGTAACGAAAGAGCGAGAGCATGGTTAGATTGAATGGAAGCTGGTAAGTACTTTGAATGACTAGACTAGCGCAATGAGCAGGTCGTCCTGTTATGACCTGGCTGTCTACACAACGAGCAGTTGTTCTGGTGTTTCGATGCTTCTTTTGCTCGAGTCGATGAAGTCGCTGCTTGATATTGTGGACGGTGTGTGCGTATCCCAGCACCTCCACCTCTCGCTTGACCCTCCGTAGAGCCGGTCAGCCGCTGCGTGCGGGGTCTGCCCTTGGCTGACACAATACGGGGATCCTGGATCTCCTCTCGCCGCTGTTCTTCATTGCTGTCTCGTCTGTTGATTTCGTGTCAAGATGTTGCTGTGGAAGGATAGCATGAGACATACTGAATCTGTGCCAAGGACTCCTGCAGTCTTTGCATTTGCTCTTCTGTCTGGATTTCGTTCATAAGGGGCGCGATCTCTGCTTGTACCCTGTGGTAAACCTCCCGCTGGGGGATTGTTTGTGTTGGTGGGCGGGCATCCGAACGAGAAGAGAAAAGGTTGGACACTGATGCATTGGGCAGAGACTGTGCGGTGAACTTGATGTTTCGAGCCTGTTTTCCTTGGAATGTTACAGTTGGGCTGTCGGCAACGTCCTTAGCGGGGTCCTGGTACCATCTCCAGCATATCGGAAAAAGGTCAGCGCACTAAAGCTAAAGTTGCAACGAGCTTGTGCTGACCTTGCGCGAATAGAAGAGACGTGGAATGGAAGGCCATCCATTTTGGTCCAAGCTAGGAAAAAATGACAACATACGATACCGAGGTTCGATCCCATGCAACAATCACAAAGATACCGTCCATCGGGAAAGATTGCGATTATGTGAACGGTACCGGATGTCTTGTGTGTGACGCGGACAAGATAGATGGGGACCAAGCCTCGGTCTCGCAGCTGACGCAGTAACCAGCGAGTAGACATATACGCGGAGTCGTTTTCAAATGTATTGAACATGCCCTGGCAGAGGAGAGAGGCACTCAACAACACTGTCGCTTGGAGAAATAAACCTTACCGTGCAACTCTCTTCAGTTCCCTCTCCAACAAAGCCTATTTCGTTTTGAGCCCGGATCGAATACTGTGTCTGTCATCCAAACAGCATGAAATTAGGGAATCGTGCTGAGAAAATCTATGCGCACCCAAGATGTTGCGCCATCAGGCAACTGCACCAGGCCTGCATCGTAGAAAAGGCTCTTAGCCATTTGATCGTAGCATTTGTTGAGCGCAAATGGTCCTACAACGTCACGCAATATGTCAAGAATTGAATGAAACAGCCCTTCGAGCTGTGTTTCATGCTGGCGTCTCGACGACTGGAAATCTGTTGAGCTCGAGGCGTACAACAAAGCAAAATAAAGCTCACGTCTCTGGCACGAATCTGGCTATGTTTGTGCTGCTCTTCCGTCCGATCATTGAGGGCTGTAAAGAGTTGATGAAGAGAAACTTTCGGTCCACCGAACACTTTGTTGACCGAATTCTCTGATTCAACTCTTCCTGTCGTTCGCACGCCGGCCGTGAACATATTGCCGACCCAAGCGTAGGCCCACCGATCGCGTTGGGAATAGAGCTCTGCGAGGTATGGACGGCTGTTTGCATATCTAGCGACAAGGAGGTCCCAAAGCCTGTCAAACTCCTCGGGTGATACACCGTAGTAGGCAGCCCAGAAGTCGCGAAGGAAATTGGACCAGTCTCCTCCGAGAGACAAGCGCAAATTCTGATCTATGTTTGTGGTGAGATGCTTCAGGCAATAGATGTGCGACGAGAATGGCAAGGTGGTAGCTGCTCCGCTGATCAGTGCGGGATCACGGTCGGTAGCAAGAACATCTGGATAGGCATTGTTTGTTCCGAAAAGGTGGCACTGGAGCACCCAAGAATGGGTCTCAGCATCTTCCTTCCTATGGAACGCATACCAGATGTTGCGGGACTTGCCATGATTGTCGACAGCGATACCAATGTTTAACGGAAGCTGGCTACGGTTGCGGTTGTACGTGTTATCGTTGATAAGGATATCGGAGAACCGGCGGGCCAGAGTAGCCTGACGTGGGGACTGCCACCAAAGGCCTGTCAGAACTTGTTCTGCATCCAGTCGCACACGCCAATTCCACCCAGGTTCCGACTGGTTGAAACGCTCCAAATCCTGCAGGATTGCTGCAGTGTCCCCTCCAAGTGCCTCGACATTGGCACGAGTGTCTCGACGAGCCTTGTTGAGCAAGTTGGAGATCTGGCGATCCTCGAGGGGGCGTTCATTCGGTAACTGGGATTTTATGACTTTGGCAATATGTGCTCGGGAGAATGAAGGGTGCGTGAAGTTTTTGACAATGTCCTGATGATGCTGGTTCGGAGCACGACTGGCCGCACCGCCTTCCGGGATCTGACGTGCATGGTTGTGGACCAAATCCACGGTGGTAAGCCTCCACAGCCCTGTACCCGCGGAGCGATTGATGTTGACGCGTGCCATGCAGTTGGTTCGGATGGTCTTTCCTTGCCGATAGTCCGAAGGGTCGAGGAGAATCGAGTGTCTGGAATTCTGGGGAGCCCGATAATGGTTGCACCGCACGGTGCGCTTCTTCGTTTGACCACTCGTATCAGGATCGCGTTGGGCAAGGGCCCATTTGTGACCACGCTGTTCCTCGTGGTAGAATATGTCGTCAATGGCGCTCTGCTCCGTATCGTACGTGCGGCCTTCAACGATAGCACCGGGAGCTGGCATAACCAGGCGGGTGATAACCGGTTCTGTTTTCTCTATCTTGGCCTTTGCTCGCGGCGGAGAGCACAGATCAATATCGACGGGCTTCGTGCTCTGGGGGGATTTTGGAACCGGTTTGCGCTTCACACCCGGCCGCAATGGACTAAGGCTGAGATCGATGACCTCGGCCTTTGGCACAACCTTTCGTCGAGGAGGTGTGCACAAGTCAATTATGTTGCTGGGTTGTGACGGTGGGGTCTGTGGTCGATCCGATGGCCGATTCGATGTGAAGAATGGAGGACGGATAGATGAGTGAGATTGGTTGGCTTGAGGTACGACTGGGTGAGTGCTCCTCTTGGTGAGACCGCCATTCACGCCCGCCAGGTTATCAGAAATTTCATCGACATTGATGCGTCCGCCAAGATCATCTTCTCCGAGCTCGGAAATGGGGGCTAGCCTGCTGACCGCAAGGTGGATTGGGGATGCGAGCCCTTGTGGAGGAAGAGGAGGGGATAGATCGATAGCAGGTTGGAGGGTCATTTCAAGATGCCAGGTGGTTATTGGATGGTCCCACTAACAATTGAGTATCAGTCAATGAATGTCTGTGGATTACGGCGAGTAATTACCGTTGGCAGTGTCATGTTGAAGTCGGTGAACCCCTCCGCCACATTGTTCTGACTTAGGACCCCTTCCAAAGGATCGACTGATTCACTATACCGCACAAGCCACGGTGGATGTTCAGCTTGAGACTGGAATAAATTATGAGTGAAAAGAGTTTCTGTTGGAATGGCCCATTCTCACCGAAGTTGCTAACCGAGTAATAAGATGGTAAAGTACGAGTTCACGCAAGGCTTTGTTCCGAAACTCAGCAGACCTCTCTGGGATCCATCGCGGGGTACTAGGATCTGCACGAGACTCGATGAAATTTTGGGCCGCAAGGAAACAGCTGCCACCCCCCGCGTCTGACCGCTGCTTTGCGATGACTCCTTGGGTAATCCGTGCGGGCGGAAGTGACATGCAGGTGGTGTTGGTGAGGTCCGAAAAAACCCATTGTATGACCGGTAAAACATCGGGCGCGGGGTCGTGCCCAAGCGAATCACCATGCTCGAGTTTGATTTGAGGCGAGTGTGTGTAGCCGGCATAATGGCTGCTTGTCCAGACGTTGTATCCGATTCGCTCTACATTGCTATGGACAACGCGGTGGCGAATCTGGAGTAGATTCCGACTGAATTCGCGCCTGGGAAACAGTGCCCGTGCATCGTTGAAAAACAATGTCGGGAGGAATATACACACTGGATCTCCCTGAGTTTTGAAAGAAGCGAGGCGAAGATAGGCAAGCTCGCTTAACGAGTCGCCGATGTCATCCTCCACCCAAGCTTCGTCGAGGAGACATGCGAGTTTGTGTAGCGGGTAGCGGGAAATTTGAAACCCTTGGACTGGTTCGTGCATGCGATTCGTGCCCAAGGCATTACCCCAGTCTGGCGTCAAGATGGCCGAAGTTCTAAAGTGAAGTAGAAGTGCAGCTGCCTGCTGGATGTGCGGGAAGTTGTTGCAGATATTTATGACAAGCCGAAGCTGTAAAGATTTGTTAGTAGTTGCTTGTAAAGACCGGTGCTGGACGGACATACCTTGGAGAAATGATAACGAACACTGCACGGCTTGTTGTTGATTTTTAGTTCAAGCCAGACAGAGCGTGCTTTTCGATGTCGGTCAGCGTACGCGGCCTCCACTTCTCTGGTGACTCGCAGTAAATCACTGATATTCGGGATATGTTCTCCCGCTCCGACCTCCAGCTCCTGGTTGAGAGTTGGGACTTGACGGTCGAAGTGAAAGGAAATGAGCTGTGCGGCTGGAAGGATAAGCGGGAAAAGCGCAGATATTTCATTGGCTGTGGTGACCATCTCTATGCAGTCGTTGAAGGTCAGCGAGTCGAAGTAATGCTTCGAGAATCGAGTTGAATCGCTCGGCGTCGCATAGGTGCTAAAGGACTCGGTCATTGTGAGGGACAGAATATGCGGGGTGAAGAACGGGGGTGCATGGGAGGAAAAAGCAAGGAGTCAGATTGTCCCTTGCGGCTTTATACATAGAAAATGACTGCAATATATACGCCAGGGTTGGTTTCAGCGTCAAACTCGATGGCCAGGAACAAGGTTCAAAACGGACATCACGTGAATAAACAGCCGTGCCGTTCCGTTCCTTCCTTGCCGCGCGCGGCGCACCCGGCCTCTCAAAATTTGAACTGGTTCATGGATTCAAAGGCTATGTAGGGGTTGTTAGATAGAAAGATGTAGGGGTTGTTAAATAGAAGGGGTTGCTACATAGAAACATTATTTTTTGCAACCCCGTTGTTCTTAACAAGGGGGGTTGTTAGATAGAATTATCCTCAAAACGGCAACCTCATTATATTCTACAGAATTGGCATAGCCTGTTTTCTGTAGCGCCATAAAATAGACCTGGCTTTTAGGGCGGATTTGTTCGAATCGCTTACTGTGTCTTGTTCAGTCAAGATCTAGGATGGGAACAGCTGTGTCGCAGCTTGATCGCAGCTCGCTCACTCAACGTATTCTACGCCCTCTTACAGAACAGCGCGTCGTGCAAGATTCTACCAAGAACTGAGAGCAAAGCAACATGATCTTGAGATCCTGAAGAGTTAGTCTTCGGCATTTTTTCCAGGGCAATTTTTACGAACTTGGAATCCGTGAAAGATGAAGTGGCGCAAGTATCTAACCTCTGCACTCGGTGACGCTTGACCACGGAGGCAACCTGGGGGCCCAACGCATGAAATAAAAGCGCGAGAGAAAGATCTTGGTCTCGTCCAAGCAGAAATAATGACTGCCGGTTGCACATGTGGACCATATGCATCCTTCGACGAATTGAAGATATGAGGTGTCGCACTTGAATAATCATGGCGTTGATTGTACATGA
Source organism: Mycena polygramma (assembly GCA_029449255.1). Lineage (NCBI taxonomy): Eukaryota > Fungi > Basidiomycota > Agaricomycetes > Agaricales > Mycenaceae > Mycena > Mycena polygramma. Next base: position 70,858 of record JARKID010000247.1, read on the forward strand.
GTCAAGAGAGAGGCCCCGTGGGTCTCGATGCGGAGTGGACGGACATACATGGGTCCTGCAGACTTCAGAGGCTGTAAGTTCACGGGTCGTCCTGTCTAATCAGGAAGTGCAGACGAAAACGGCTTCCGGACCCTTCAGAAGCCAAAGACCGTGAAGAAAGCCCAACCTCTGCGCAGTGAAACGGCGCCTCAGTAATTGTAGACAACGGTCCGCGACAGGAAGTCAGCAAAGCGTATGCTGGAGAATCCCAAGCCGGGAGCGTGAAGCCGGCAATAGACAGGCAAAAAATGCGCCAGAATACAAGGACTGCTTCACTGGGCCTAAAACGCGTCAGCGGAGGAACCCATGGCAGGCTTCAACTCTAGACGAGGACTGCCGGCCAGCTATAAGATTGCACCCAGGAGATTCAGACATAGAAATACGCAGGTTTAGAACGATGAAAGCCTCCAGATAATTTCCTTGTCCTCACAGTTGATGATGGGAGAAAGAGACCACTGAAACCGGATTCCCAAAAGGGAATACCGATTCCCGCCTCCGACGACCAGGGTACGTGTATTCCGCTGATACTCCTCTACTTACCACTGTCTGCACTGACATTTGACATATGCTTCCTCAGATTTCTTGTATATGGTGGTAAAATCGGAGCCACCAGAAATCACACCCCCGTCACCTTCTTCTTCCGTACCACCACCAGCCCGGTCGACCGGACGCTCTGCCACCCTTTCTCCATCCACGGCTACCTCGCGCAACGCTACACGCATCAGAATGGCGCCCATGTCGCCCACATACGACCGTCTCGAGGCGGGCAGGCCCCCCATCAAGCAAGCGAAACGTTTTGGGTGGAAGCGGTTCGCCATCGGCGCGAGTCTATTGCTCGCGCTCGTATGGTTGTTTGTGCCCAAAGAGAAGCGCTCATTAGGCTGGGGAGGGAGTCCTGAGTTCGAGAAGGGTGCGTTTGCGAGTCGGCTGTGTGAGTTTTTGGTTGACGAGTCCCGCTGCAGGAAACACGCCGTACGAAGGCAAACCTAGTACGCCGGATGATGGTGAGCTGAGCTCCGGTACTTCTTTCTGGTTTCTGCGTCTGCTGGCCTTCGTCGGTGGCTTCGAATTTTGGGTTTGGAAACTGCCTGGAGACCCACGTTTCCCAAGGTGCTTGGGTCGGTCAGCGAGCTGAACATCTGGCTGGGTCAACCTGATTTGCCGATTCAAACCGCTACTTCTCTGCGTCGAGTTTGCATGGAGTCCGAACTCATGTCTGCCAACTCAAGAACTCTGGGCCATTGGTCCAGTAGTTTCAATGGTGGGCTGCTCCATACCTTGCCCAAGCACGGAAATTCGCGGGCGCAGGACGTTTCTGTTGCCAATGGAGGAGATGTCAAGTCCAACGACGGAGGTTCAAGAGATCCAAGTCCCTTGCTCGTCGTTGTTGCCTCGTCGGGTGGACAGGCTTGCCGCGTCTCTGACCATTGCGGTTGTTGGTCAAAGCCTCAGTCTTTACGAGGTCCTTACTTTACAGTTCCCCATTACCGTTCGCGCGCAGCAGTTACGAGTGCGCATGGGAATTCCAGCTTCGCGCGGACGAGGAGACTCTTTATGGGACTTGGGCTACAAGTATCTTACGGGCGCGTGGCCCCTTCGAGCCTTTATGCGGGTCCCGGACAAATCCTCCTCTGTCTCTCTTTTCTTTGTCTTCCATATTTTTATTATCAGCGACTTTACTGACCTTTCTACTTCTCTAGACAGTGAGCAACGCATCGGCGCATATCTGGGCCTCCTTTTGACTTATTTTCTTAGCCCTCGAGTCACCACCGGTACGACCACCAACTAGTATGTCATGATTTTGTTTTACGATTCGTTCCTACTGACAAGCTGGTCTTTACTTAGAGCCACCGGTGAAGACACCACCAAGTAAGCCTCTGCGAATGGCCGTTTCCGCCCTTCTAACCATCCATTCAGATCACGCAGACGAAGACGTCCAACATGCCACCTCCTTTGAGACTGATCCCGATCCCACCAAGACGACGTACTGCACTAAACCGCACAACCCCTCCGACCGCCTCGTCCAGTATGCCCTTATGCTCGACGCTGGCTCCACCGGCTCCCGCATTCACATTTACAAGTTTAACAACTGTGGACCGTCACCTGCCTACGAGTACGAGGTATTCAAGATGACCGAGCCGGGGCAGGGCCTCTCTTCCTTCGCAGGGCATCCCACCGAGGCCGCCGCGTCGCTCAATGTCCTCCTCGACGAGGCGATGCGCGTCGTCCCCTACTCGCTGCGCAAATGCACGCCTGTCGCTGTCAAGGCCACCGCGGGCCTGCGTCTCCTCCCGGGGTCCCAATCCGCAGACATCGTCGATGCGGTGACCAAGCACCTGCACACCGCGTACCCATTCGCGCTTCCGGACAAGGACGCTGTAGCCATCATGGACGGCGCAGACGAGGGCGTCTTCGCATGGGTCACCGCGAACTACCTCCTCGGGACCGTTCGCCCTGACTCGCCGGCCAACAGCGAGACGTTCGCCGTGCTCGACCTCGGCGGCGCAAGTACCCAGATCGTGTTTGCTCCCGCTGGTGGCGCGCCGTTGCACGAGGGCGAGCACAAGTACGAGCTCGACTTTGGCGGGAAGACGCGCGTGCTGTACCAGCACTCGTACCTCGGGTACGGCCTCATGCGCGCGCGCGCGAGCGTGCACCGCGTTGTGGACTTTATGGCCACGCTGCACGAGGCGCCGCCCTCCGCCGCAAACACCGTGAGCAACCCGTGCCTGGCACGCGGGACGCAGCGCACGGTCGAGCTCGTCGCGGACGCGGGGATGAAGAAGAACGTGACGATGGACGGCGCGGATGTAGGCGGATACGCTGCGTGCCGCCGGATCGTGGACCTGGTGCTTGCGAAGGACGCGGTGTGCGCGGTGCGCCCGTGTGCGTTTGGGGGCGTGTACCAGCCGGCGCTGAGCGAGGCGTTCCCCGCGAGCGCGGGGCGCGTGCTGTTGCTGAGCTACTTCTACGACCGCGTGGCGCCGCTGGTGCCCGAGCCCGAGGCCGGCGAGGAGCTCACGGCGACGGTGGAGCTGATTGCGGACCTCGCGGGGGCGGTGTGTCTTGGGCGGGACGAGTGGCTGAAACGGTGGGGCACGCAGACGAAGCTCATGGCCGAGTTGGAGGGACGGCCGGAGTGGTGTCTCGATCTCACGTTCATGCATTCCCTCTTGATGACCGGGTGAGTGTCTCTTTCTCTCTGATCTTGTGCCTTGGTTAACTCGGCCCGCAGGTACGAGTTCGATGACCACCGCGAGGTCATGTTCGGGAAGAAAATTGCGGGCACAGAGCTTGGATGGTGTCTCGGTGCCGGAATCAAGCTCGTTGGAGGCGTAGATGTCCAATGTCGGGTATAGATCTCGATGGAGGAGAGCGAGCCCGGACTACACCGGGTGGATATATCTTATAGACGTGTAATTTATGCATTCTCTTTTGCATCGGGCGTAAGAAAATCGCGGTGCTGCTTTTTTTGGGGGGGGCTCATCATTTTCGGGTTCTCCTCCTTGCGATCATCCTCCTCCTCTAGCAGACATCCGTCCTAAGGCTTAACACTAAATAGCGGAGGCTTGTATCTGTGCGCGTATCAGCAAACTCTCGTCAGCTATAAAGCGCCGCGTCGCAGCCTGGTCGCAGCTCGCTTGCTGGACGCGACATATCCTACGCCCTCTCACAGGTTTTCAGAACAGCGAGTTGTGCAACATTTTACCAAGAACCTGAGAGCAAAGGGGAATCCAGTCCTGAAGAATTGATTTTTTGGCATATGTATGTTCGAAATTCCCGAATGGCTGTGGGATATCTGCTCTGTGAGCCTGTTCTGAAGGGCATCGAGGAGAATATTTCTGGGCACTTTTTCTTTTTCATGAACATGCAATACGAAGTCTGACGTGTGATTATGCATGAGTGAAAAGAAAACCTGATTTGTTGCGGTCCACCGACGAACTGATGAACCCTGGATTTTAGGTGCGCTTTAATTTTGTTGGTAGAATCCGAGAGTTCCGACGTCCGAAGGGTGCTGCTGTTCTGGAATCTGTGTTTGAGCGGGCCTGAGATGCCGAGGGATCGAAACTATCGGACCGAACACCTGCGTCGTAAGTGATGGACAGGAAGAGATAATTGACAATGAAGAGGACACATATTTTTACTGAATCATGCTTTATCCCGGTGGATGAATATTAGAAGATCACCAGGAACCCTGGGCTATGGATGATAAGTAAGTACCAGCACGAGAGCGCCCTAACCAGCAGAAAACTTGAATGCCCGCAACTGAGATTATGCCTGGTGTCCACGGTCGATGTTCGTAGCACGACAGAAAGTACGCCGGCCTGTACGAAATGATTGACCGAGTTCAATCATGGCGGAATCCGGTTGCTACATCATTAGGGACTTGGTATTTCGGGCATTGACCAGGGATGGTCAAACCTGGGAGCTAACGGATGGCCGGTGAAAGGATACAGATGGCTGCTAAACTGGGAGGATCGGAGCGGGCTTCAGCTATACGTTGGACGGATTGTAGTATCATTACGGAGAAAGCCGCCGTTGGAATCCCAAGGAGCCATTCACTTCTAAGAGCAGAACGGCGGCCTTCAAGATGTCGCACACGATTTGCTGATAGTAATGCAGGACGAGCAGATAGTATCTAGCGCACCAGCTCTTGTTTATAGTAGAAGCTGTCCGCCGCTAGCGCAATCGTTTTTCGGGGACCTGTTGCCAAGGTGTCGTCCTGTGTCGTCCCGCCGCCGGTTATACAGGATTACTCCAGTCCAGCGCCAGCCATGGCCAAGATTCAGGCGCGCTTCAGCAATTCTCTGTCGATAGCGATCCAGAAGGCCGCAAGCGCAACGCTGGTCGCAGGGATGTTGACGGCGCGTAAACTTGACCAAAAGAGGAAAGACCACCTCCGCATCGCCACTTTGGACTTGATTTGGACGACATCGTTTGTTGACAGCGGCCATCTCTTGTCGCGAGACTGGAGCCATCGAGGTGAGTTCTTATTCGCGGACTGACAACAGTGGAACATGCACCATCGCGACATGGCGTCCGCGCCGCAGCCCCTGCCATATACATTCCAACGTTGTCCGTCTCCCATATCAGGCTGGTCCTGTCATTCCAGTCCAACCAACTCGTCCCTCTCTTCACATCCATTCGTTCATTCAACCCTGGGTCACTCGCTGGATCGATGGTCCTGACCGCTGCAGGAAAACGCGCCCGCCGAAACGGCTTCAACCTCGGCGTCACCCGAGATATCCCGCTGCCCTTCCGCCTCGCGCCCAAGACCCCCGCGAGCGCGATCGCCGACCGCATCTTCAACGACCCCGAGTCGTGGAACGCTGAGCGGCTCGGCGCGCCCAAGGAGGGCCTCCCCGCGTTCGACCTCGGCCAAGAGGTGCCCTCGAGCTCCGACCCCAACTCGGCCGACTTTACCCTGAAGCCGTTCACTCACAAGTTCAGACTCGCCCCGCGTCCCGAGCGGACTCTGAACCTGCAGTCCCCGGAATCCGACCTCGAGTCGTCGCACACGGAGCGGCAAGCGCATTACACATGGGAGGGCGTGAAGGACAAACCCGATACGCCTGGGGTCTCTTTCGTCACCCTCAACTTCGAGGGCCCCTCCAAAGACACCATCACCCCGTCGGATCGCATGTCCATTCTCTGGACGCACACCAACCTCTTCCGTGCTTTCCCCACCCCACTCGCCCTTGGATGCGCGTCTCCACCGTCCCCAGCGCCTGGCACCGACACCCCCGTAGCGCGCCCGTCGTCCGCTATCTATCCCTCGCCGCCGCGGTTGTCTTTATTGACCCCCAATATCGCGTCCCCGCTCGGCAGGCCGTCGACCTCCGCGACGTGGAGCATCCTGGAGTACTACGGCGTCATCCTCCCCGAGACCCCCCGCACCGCCGATTCGACGTCCTTCAAGCGCTCGTCAGGGCGCTTGCGCGTGCCGGCGCAGCCCTCCGCCCCGCCGCCTCTGCCCCCGGTGCCTGCGAGAGCCAGTACGCTCTCAGACTCTACTGCACGCGTAGACGCGAGCCCGGACTCCAGCGCGCCGTCCTCCCCGTCCACCCCCACCCCCACCCCCACGCCCGCCAACCCCCAAGTCCAAGTCCGCACCCTTCCCATAACCCCCGCGCGCTCGTCCTCCCTCCGCCGGCGCCCGCTGCCGTCCATCCCCACGCCGCCGCCGGTCCCCCCCGTGCCGACGCTGGAATCCCCGTCGTCGTGGACGCGCCGGCGCGCGAACACTACGGGCAATAATGCTGGTGCTAGCTCTAGCACGAGCCGCACGAGGGCGAGCACGACGAGCACCAGCACCACGAGCAGCAACCGCACGAGCACCAACGTCCGCAGCCTCCCGCCCCCGCCCCCGCCGCCCCGTCGTCGCGGCCACTCACACGCGCCGCGGCGCTCGCTGGTGATCCCGCCTCCCCCAGTGGAGCCTGCCCCCGCGCCCGCGCCGCTCCCGACCCGTCACCGCGGCCACTCCTCATCCTTACCCTCGCCCTCGCCGGCGCTGCCGATCCCACCTCCCCCAGCGGAACCCCGTCGTCGCGGCTACTCACACTCGCCCCTACCGTCGCCGTCGATGGCGCTGGTGATTCCGCCTCCCCCAGCAGCGCCCGCGCCCGTGCCATTTGTGAGCTCCAGGCGCGGCCAGACACACTCCCTCTCGCCCTTGCCTTCGCCTTCGCGGCTGTCGCTGGTGATCCCGCCTGCTCCGGCGGTGCCTGCGCCGAACGTGCCCCGTCGGCGCGGGCACTCGCACTCGCCAATGCCATCGCCGTCGATGGCGCTCCCCCCTCCCCCGATCTCGCGTGCGAGGCACCACCAGCCCGCGCGTTCGCTCAGCTGAGCGCCTGTGCCAAGCCTGTACTTTCCACTACCACCACTACCACCGCACCCTCCCTTCCACGGACCGCTTCTTACGCGTACATATGTATAATCTAATTGTAATCGCGCACCTTCGTTTTCCGCTCCCTGTTTTTTCTTTTGTTTTTGTTCCAAGTATTTATGGCGCTTGAAAGATGTACGAGTACGAGTACAGTTGTTAAAATATACGTGTGGGTGATGCTGAATGTCCGAGCGCGATAAATAAGTGAGAGGGATGCAGAGCAGTAGGAGCAAGAGGTAAGTGGTACGCAGTAGATGGGATGAGATGGAGATGGAGGAGATGGAGATGGAGCGGGATACCAGTCCCGCCCGCACCAACGGACGGCTCGCTCACTCGCGCTAGAGCACCACACACCGCCTTGTCCTTACGATCTTGCCCCACTGCCTCCGCATGCTCTCCTTGAGCGCGAGGTGGAACACCTCGTGCACGCCCGCGCCGGTCTTTGCGCTGCACTCGATGTACTTTGCGCCGATCTCCTTTGCGACGGCGGACCCCTGGTCGGGGGAGACGGGCTGCAGGCCCTGCGCGCCGAGCATGCGGCGCGTCTGCTCGTCGCGGCGGAGGTCCGTTTTGGTGCCGACGAGGATGAGCGGGGTGCCTTCGCAGAAGTGCGCGACTTCGGGGAACCACTGTGTTTTTTGGGCGCAAAAGAAAAGAATGGGGAAAGCGTGTTAGAATCGTGTGCGATATGCGAGAGAGTGGGAGGGAAAGGCCACGCACCTTATCCTGCACATTCGCGAGGCTGGTCGGAAAGTCGATGGAGAAGACGATGAGGATGACGTCGCTCTCGGGGTAGCTCAGCGGGCGCAGCCGGTCGTACTCCTCCTGCCCCGCCGTATCCCACAGCGCCAGCTCGATCTCCTTGCCGTCAAAGTGCACCTGCGTCACGTAGTTCTCGAACACCGTCGGGATGTACGCCTGCAAACGAATAAATAAATGCATGCGCGTAAGTTCCGCGTTGGCGGAGGGCGGAGGGACGACGCGACGAGGGTACACGCACCTCGGGGAAGCGGTTCTCCGCGTAGACGATGAGGAGACAGGTCTTGCCGCAGCCGCCTACATGGGCAGATTAAAGAGCGAAGGGGCGTGCGGCAGCTCGGGAGTGCGCACCGTCGCCTACGACCACGAGTTTGCGCTTGAGGTCTGGCCGGCGCGGGGCAGGCGAGGATTGGCTCTGGAATGAGTTATCCATCGGCGGGGGGAGGAGGGATGGTCGAGAGAGAGGGACGGGCTTGCGTCGTCGACGTTTGGAGCACGTTGTGAAGCGTCACGTGGCCGTTTTCGCCTTGCTCAATACAGTCTCAATACTTTCTCCCGAGTCTCGTTCTGAGCCTGAGTCTCGCTGTCTGAAGCTCCCACACGCGTCGTTCAAGCAACCTCAACGCGAAACCATACTTAGAGGTCGAGATGCGCATCTCAAGAAAATCTGTCAGGCTCTGCGACCACAGCGGAAAAGCGCCGATGTCATCCCTATAAAACGCGCGAATGAACAACCGAACACCATTTCCCCGCTGCTGCTCAGGTCACGCAGGTTAGGGACGCGGCGCGAAGGCACAAAGGTGAACAGTGTAAATGCAGAAATGTAGAAATCCGGCAATACAAATGTACTACGTCGATACGGCCAGCTTCAAGTCCTGGAACGACATCGATAATTGTGGGCGGACTACTGGGGACTCATTTGCGTACCATCTCAGACCGTTCGTAAAGTACAGGGGAGGCGGGTCTGCGTCGAGTGCGCGCAGCAAAGCCTCGGACTATCGCAAAGGGTGGCTAGTCAGCCAGTGGCTGAGATGCACTGAAAATGCGCACCGGTTTCCAAGGAAGAAACTCAATCCACTCAGGCTTCTTCACCAAGCCCAGCATCTCTTCGAGTTTCTCGAGTTTCGCAGCGGGCGGAATTTTGTCTGCGCCATTGAGCCGGGAGCGGACACGGCCACCCTCCACGACCTCAGCCAAACTCGCAATGTACGCTTTCTCGTTGCTCAGCCAGTCAAAATCGATGGCACCGTGAAGCCTCATCGCGATTGTGGCGAGTCTGAAGATGTGGCATGCTTGCGCTGATGTTGTCGGGCGTTTGAAATCGATCTTAGAGCCATCGTCGCAGCGAACGGTGACGGTGTCTTCCGGACCAAAAAGCTCGGGCCTCAGGAGCCAGCCGTAGATCATGGATTTAGGAGGCTCGAGAGGGTGCGGTAGCGGGGGCACGGTCTGCGCGTCGTGCGGAATTTTGGTGAATAATGAGTAGACATAAGAACGACCGACGCAGGATAGCTCACGGAGGAGGGAGTACTGCATGGGGCCACTTCACCGCGTCCATGGTACTATGGGAGTGCGTTGCGTCTGACATGGTCACATCCTCGCAAACGGGTGGGGGAATCACTGGCTTGGGAAAGGTGCTTTCGAATGTCGCGTCCTGGCAGATCATTAATTACAATACCGGGGACGGGACTATCAGCTAGTTGTTTGCGTACTTTAGGACGGGTAGCGAAATACGTGGCCGAGAGATCCAAGGGAGGCACGAGCGCGTGGAACGCACGCTCCGAGTCTTCGTCCTATGGAACAAGTGATCAGGGAGCAGGTTGAATGAAACAAAATCGAGCGCACCGGTGGCGGCCCACGCGTCGTCGTAATCCATCCCGGCTTCTTCACCACATGTAGTATTTCTTCTAATTTCTGCAGCTTCGCCGCGGACGGTATTTTGTCCGCACCGTTCAGGCGGGAGCGGATACCAGCGCCCTTCACGGCCTCAGCGAAGTTCGCAATACGGGGCCTCGTATTGGTGGGTGATTCATAGCGAATGCTATGTCCGAGCCCGATCACGCCCGCGACGAACTCGAAAGCATCGAAGGCGTGCATGACGGTGGTCGGGCGTTTGAGCTTCGTAGTGGCGCCATCGGAGCTGAGTGTGATGTCTCCCGGGCCAAAGAGCTCGGGCTCTAGCACCCATCCATAGAACATGCACTCGGGCGGCTCGGGAAAGTGCGGCGGGCGGCGGTACAGTCTGCGCATCGTGTGGAATACTGCTGAACGATTAGAGGCGGAAGAGCGACTGGTCAATCGGGCGCACATTCTCGGCGGGGTTGGCCCAAATATTGACTCAAAGGGTTTTTACTAGAGCAGGTTGCGTCGGGCATAGGGACGTCCTCGCCAACGATTGGTGGAAAATGTAGTTGTTTGCCGAAGTACATGCTCGCCATCTCTGCCGCCTGATAAAGTATCAATACTTGGACGGACAAACTATCGAATGCTTGAAGGCGTACCTTCTGTGCCTCAGCATATGTTTTCCTAAAGTCGAGGGGAGTCAAGCTATCATCGAACTTGCGCTCCCAAGCCTCGTTCTGTCAAATGGGAGAATGGTCAGCGGACGGAGACTGAGTAATAGATGCGAGCCCACTCTTGGAGACCACCGGGGACTTTGTATCCACTCCGCCTTCTTCACGAAGTGCAGCATCTCTTCCAGCTTCTGAAGTTTTGCAGCGGAGGGGATTTTGTCGGCACCATCCAAATGACTGTGAAGAGGAACATCCTTCGCCACCACCGCAAGACTTGCGATGCGCGGTCGTTCGTTGGTGGGTGGCTCGAAACGAATGCCACCCATGAGTTGCAGCAGCATCGCGGCGAAGTGGAAGACATCATAGGCCTGCATGGCCGTTGTCGGGCGCTTGAACTTCGCAATGCCGCCGTCGTCGCAGACAACCGTGATTTCTCCAGGCCCAAAAAGCTCGGGCTCGAGCACCCATCCATAGAACAGGTAATCGGGCGGCTCGGGAATGTGCGGTGGTGGGGGCACGGTCTGCGCGTCGTGGGGAATTCTGTTAAGGATGAGAGAGCGTATAATAGACGAGGCGTAGATGCTCACATTTTTGGAGCGGGTGGGGGGAAGATCGACTGCAAATCTATATCCATGATAGGGTTTCGGTCAAACGCGTCGCGTCACGCATTTGTCACACATCCTTGAAACTAACACAGCCGATCGGTGGACGCGACGGACGATACCACGCAAGCCAGAAATCAAGGAAGAGTCCACGAGCTCAGAGAGTACACGTAATTGCGGCGAAGCCCAAAGAGTTATGGACCAAAGTGTCATTCGTCTGGTTTATAATTAAGATTCGATGTCGCTCGACTCGGTGGACTGGGTAGCTCGACGAGGGCGCAAAGTATCGTTAATTCCACGATGCTAGCAGCATCTGGATGACAACGGAGACCCGAGTCGTGAGGGCGAAGCCTTGAAGGCTCATCTTGAAGATTAGACTTCGTACCAGACTTGAGGCGGATTCCACAGTACATACCGGCGGCGGCAAAATATTCCTACAAAGTTGGGCCCAGTTTTCGAAGAAAGCCAAGGCAAAGACACAGGTCAACTTGCGGGACCGGTCAGTGGAAGCGGAAGCAAAGATGCAGGGGTGGCTGTACAAATTTGCTGTTGTTAGGTTCCCAACATTTCCAGGTCTCTCTTTTTCTCTTTCCGAAGCTTGAGTTGGCTTTGCTTAGAACTCTGTGCACAGCGGGAGCGGGCCTTTCTTGAATGCGGCCCGTCTGGTGCGATGCGCGGTCCCTTCTTTCAAAGCGGCCTCTGTCTCGACGCGCAGGCCTGCGATATTCTACTTTCGCCCAACTTGAACGCGAACCTCAACAGTCCGTGCCATCCACCTTACGACCCCAAAACCTTCGCCCTACAGACCTCTGCCAGTCCTTTCCCCATTTTTTTCACAAGTTTTATCAGAAGCCGACGTCACAGCTCCGAGAACTGACCCTTGGTTGGCGACATCGCGGTTCCAACATGGCCTGGACTCCTGCAAATCCCCCGGACGCATGCAGAGGCTTTCTATATTGCCACGCACCCTCGCCCGTCTCGCCCTTAGTGTGGTCCGTGCGTTTCCGCCTCACCCCCGACTTTGATCCCGCCTCCACCGTGTCTCCCCAAGCCGCGTTCGCTGCGGGCTCCGACCTCCAGACCCCCGGCGCCGACGGGTTCCCCTGGTCCGTTCCCGTGTGGTGGCTCCTCAAGCGGCCGAACCTGCGCCGCTACTCTGATCTGCTACGCGCGGACGGCGCGCAAATACCATATGGTAAATGGCAAGCCGGGAAGACGCTGGTGGAGGAGGACGTCATTCTCTACGCGCTCGGGCAGCCTCTGCTCTTCGAGTTCCACATGCCCACCATCCGCGTGAACATGCTCCGCCACACCCCCGGCCCACCTCTCGTCGCGCGCCTCGAGCCGGGCTACTTCGACTGGACCTCCAAGACCTACGGTGCCCCGTATTCCGGTACGCTTCCCCTATCCTATACCTATACGCATCGGACTAATCCTAAATTCTCGTAGGGATGGGCATCATGACGGTCGAACGCCGCGCCGACGGTCTCCTCGTCTCGCATCTGCGAAAGATCCTCTCCCTTACGCAGGAGTACAACAACCCGAACGTCGAGCCGCCCGTCGAGGGCGTGACGCGGCCGCTGGAGTTCGGACCTGTGCTGTTCAAGGAGGCGACCAAGCGTACGGACCGCAAATACATCGACGGGAACAAGGTGGTGCAACATGTGCTCTCGGCGTTGCCGCATGTCTCCGATATCGAGTGATGTTCGTGTCCTTCTCGTAGCATGAAGAACGTTCGAATCTTGATGACTCTTGGATACAGCTTTTGTGCGGATGGGACGTGTCAAAGTTGAAGACTACTGCAAGCCGAGTCCGATCCTGACACTGGGCGGTTTCCTCCGTGATCCTGTTCATCCCTCCACATCTCCGTTTTTGAGCGTTCCAGCACAGCAAAGCGACGAACAGCGTCCTCCAGTCAGGAATAACCCATGCCATCCCTATCCTCCGAGCGACTGAGCACGACTCAGTCCCTCGTCATGTTCTCCATCTACACGCCCTCAATCCCACCTCAGTCTGCTTATCTCGTCTGTCGAACCGTCCAAACGCTCTGTCCCTCTACGCCCGCTGCATTCCGCATTCCAGTGCTTCCCTATCCCCTACTAGTATCTAAGCAGCATCGACACGCTTGTGTTCCTTCAAGGCCGACCCGCACTGCGCCCTACACGCCAGCGGGAACGCCGACGCTGCTCACCTCTTTACCACCCACAATGGGCTGCGTGCTCCGTTTAGGCAGCGTACGGGTTTGAAGCGGGACCTTTCACTGTCCGAGCACCCGGGGCACCATTGTCCAGCCTCGGGCTGACCGCGCGCAAACATATCCGGCGTCCCCCCCTTCTCGGCGATCGTTGATCGGGGAAGGAAGTACTTCCGCAGCTTGCGCAATGGGCAACTGGTCGATGTGGAGACATACGCGGGGGCGGTGATGGAGGGAAAGGCTGCCAGATCCCGGCATGACGCTCGACCGTTGGCAGTACGCGCGCTCGGTGCGCCCGAGCAGGCTGTACGTACCCCGCGCGAGCATATACGGCGTCAATCTTTCGCGATCGTTCTTTGGGGAACTATCCTCAGCTTGCGTATGAAAAGCGGCCAGTCAATTGACTGGAGGGAAAGGCGCTTCCCGCCCGTGTACCATCTCCACGTGGGCTACGGGCGCCGCATGCGCCTGGGCTCGGGCATGAAGCTCGACCGTTCGCAGTACGCGCGCCCAGGCCGCCCAGGCAGGGCTGTACTACCGCCGTCAATCTCTTTCGTCGCTCGTTGACGGAGCATTGCTCCCGCGGCTTGCGCAAAGACCCCGGCCAGTTGGTGTGGGGCAGTTCGCATGCGGGCGGGCAGTGGCGGATGGAAATGCGCTTCACTGCGTTCCGACCCCAGGTAGACCGACCCCCCCGGTACCTGCGTCTAGCTAGGTTTACATCGCTCTACCTCTGCCTACCTCCGTGTACAGCGGTTAGTAGACCCATGATGAGACGAGGGTTCGGTACCTCGGACGAGCCTCGTTTACCCCGTGTAGTCGGACCTTTGGCTACATTTGACTACCTCCGACTACATGAGTAGACCGACCTCGGTCTACTCCTTCGTGATACCCTCAGTGTTTTCAACATGTTAAAAAGTCAGCATAGAACCCTTGGTGTCTACACTGGGTCTACCTTGTTCGACATCTGTCTACATCCGTCTACCCATATAAACCAATGTAGACCGACCTTCAAGACCGACGTAGACACAATGGTCAGTCTAACCACCGTCTACCTCAGTCTACATGCCTCGGTCTACACTAGGTCTACTTGAGGTCGGAACGCAGTGCTTATGTGGGTGCCGCTTGCGCATGGGTCCCGACCTGAAGCTCGACCGTTCGCAGGGTGCGCGGCAGCCTCCAACAAATAAAATTGCGGATGCAACTCTCGAAACCACGTCAATGAAAATCAGGAATAGGTTGGCAGTATTATCATCCGTGCTACGTATAATTGCGGGATGCGTACAAGTGTCAAAATACAACTGAAGAAGGAAATGGCCGCTGGACGCTAATCCGAGACAATCCCGTAGTAGCCAGTCGTTCCACCCAAATCGGAGCCTGCGACCTGCGGTCGAACGAACGACCAATGAACACCGTGACCTCGGCCACAAGCGGCGGAAGTATAGCCACCAGCATGGACATGAAAACCTGCCGGTGACTTTGATCCCAATCGAACTCAGAGTCGAGAAACGACAACTTGCGCAGATGTTCAAAGCATGGTAGATAGAAGACCGTCGTCAGCTCTTCCACCGGTGCGTGCTCTTTGTGCTTGTTGCTCCCACCGCTTACATCAAGAATGAGTTCCTCTAGGCAGCTGGTGTCGAATCCCCGCAAACGTCTTGGAAGATTGGGCGATATGCACAGGTCCCAGTGAATGTCATCGTTTCTGTCGAAACTATACCTGGAGAGCGAAATCGCTCCATGAATCCGGACCAACCGAAGCGCGTTGTTTGCGCTGAAATCTATTTCTTCTGTACGTAGGAGATTGTAAGCTACAATTTGAATCCAATGCCAGAGATGAATGAGCTCACGAGAAAGGTCGAATTCGAGGTAAAGCTGTTTCAAGTGCACACCCAGACGGAGACAATATGCCGAAATCGCGGCGCTCGCTTGCGGACTCAGCTCGAGAGGGTCCCACGGGCTCTCCATTGGATCCAGCTGTCTCTTGTCGCACTCGGGCTTCAGTGCAAGGCTTTCGGACAGTGGCGCCGATGATTCGAGCCACCGGAGAAATCGTATGTCGCTCGAAATTTCGAGAGAAAACATCTTCAATTGAGATGTGCAAGCGGACCAGGCTTTCCCAGTTTCCTTGAGATCCCGGTCAAAGTTAGGTCCCCATTCGACACACGAGGCTACAGGCAGGCAGCATATCGAGCCCAACGTGCCCGATGATGTCGTCGGTGATGTCGAGAGGGAAGGTCTTGGGAAAGGTATGACCTGCTGGCGAGGTACTATGCCCTTTCTCGCTAACCTCTCCTCTCTCAGGACAGCGTCGAATTCATTGGACCCTTCATTGCGTCGAGGGCTTGGGCTTGAAATTGAGCTGCCATTGTGTGAAGACTACCAAACAGACGTCTGAGGACGATTCTGAAAGATAGATGATAGTACTTGCCAATGCAAAGTGATTATACCCAGAGGATCTCGTCGTCGTCGTGCGAAGGTAACCCCGGACGTGCTTCGGACAATCGTGATTCGTTGCGGACATGGAGCGGCAAAAAATTATTGCAATACACGTAAACCACAATTACACGGCTGTGTCGCAAGCGTAGCGGCAGTGGCCCAGATTATTGTTTGTGCTCCATCTGGCGAAACTCGATAGTATTTATTCTGAACGAAATCGAACGGAAACTCCGGCCCGCTCATTCCCACGGTTGCACTTAAAGTTGAAAACGTTTATGACCAACACCTGATGCGCACAGTCTCAGGTTGAGTCATTCATTCCTCTATTCGAAATGTCGACTGGCGCGCGCCCTAACGCGTGTTACATTGTACAATCCCATACTCAGCCTCTGATTTTCGTCTTCGCGTTCACGTGCATCTGCGAGGGTACTCGAGACTCAGACATGGCTCACTAAGCAGCTGCGCTGCGCTGCGATCGGATCCGATCTCCGTGAAACATACATGTACGCGCGTATTCACGCCCCAGCTACATAAACGATTTCGTGCATCGCAATCTCCCTTCTTCTATCGCCTGCATCCAACATGTCCACCCAGATCGTCGTCTTTGACCCCAAAAACCCTGCCCACACCGCACTCATCCCCTCATTCGCGGACATCCACATCGCTTGCAATCGAAACCGACCACACCATCGCGACTTTCACGCCGCCGTTGAAGCGCGACACCATTATAGACTGGTGGGCCGCGCGGGCAGCCGATGCTGAGCAAGGCGCGCGCGTTATCTTCATGGCGCTCGTGGGCGACGCGGACGGTCCTGCGCAGCTCGCAGGGTACGTGGTGCTGTATAGACCTTTGACGGAGACCGGGCCGTTAGAGACTCGGTCGAGAAGCTCTTGGTATCCCCGACTTTCCGTCGAAGGTGCATACTTGCCTCCGGGCTGAACAACTCTTGCAATTGCTCAACTGTTTTTTTCTATCGCAGAGGGCTAGCACGGAAATTGATGGAGAAGCTTGAGAGGACGCAAAGGTCCTCGGTCAGACACTCCTTGTAAGCTGTCACCGGCTATTATCAGGATTTTATCTGGATCTCAAACTCACGATTCAGACACTGGACACGGAAACCGGAAGTCCCGCTGAAATCATCTACCCAAGGCTTGGTTATACTCAGGTGTGTTTACGCAGAAAAAATGTTACTGAACAAATTTAAACATCGGACGTTTAGCTCGGAATCATTCCCAAGTACGGCGTGAGCCCTGTGGATGGGAGTCTCATAGCCGAGACATTCTTCTGGAAGCAGCTGTGATTTTGAGCAGGTTTGGGTGTAGCTTTAGGAATTCAATTCCAGCCCGCTTCAAGTTCGGCTTCGAGGAGAAATCAGTAAGCTTGAATTTCGGGTGAGCACTGGATTACAGTATGACTCGGCATTGTTCGGCATGGGAGTCAAACAGACGGAGCCGGCAGCCGTACTATGCACCCACAACTTGCGTACAACCATCGCAAATATGGCTTGCTCCGAACCTCAACCAGCAAAGCTCTCTGTAACACTTTCTGGAGGCGACGAACTCGAGTTCACCGTAGTTCATGCATTCACCCCTTTTACCACGGCCGAAGTCTTCACCGTGCTCACACCCGCCGATACCCCTCCTCATCTTCCCTTCCCTCCCTCGTCGCTCATAATCGCTAAAGTCTACGACCCCAAGGTTCACTTCAACCACCGAAAAACACGTATAGGGGTTTCATGGACTCTTGCGGCCGAACCTCTGCGGCGTTGGCGCGTACTGCTCCACTCAATCCTTCTTTCTCCGGATGCGACTGGCCAGAGAAGGAGGATCTCGTCGGCTGGGAAGAATACTACTACCAAATCACCGGAATTATGTTCCGCGATGAATCATCTGCCTACGAGCGACTTGCTACCTTCCAGGGTACAGCAATACCGGGTCTGGGACGCGCTCCTTGACCGCCGAGCAGCGTGTCCTCTCCCCCCACGTCCTCCTCCTGGAATACATACCCGATACTATAAGCCTCCGGGATATCGACCCGTCTGTCATTCCCGCCGAAGCGAAACTGGATCTCGGGCGTTCCTTGATCAGCGCGGCGGAAGAATTTGGGGCGTTTGGGGTGGCCCATGCAGACGTGAATCCGGGGAACGTACTCTTTACACCGGCGGCTCGTCCCAACGGGGCGGTTGTCATCGATTTTGGGGAGGCGGTTCTATAGTTGGAGCATGAGGACGAACGCTACCTCAGCTGGGAGAAAACACTGAGCTGGCATAGAGATGCTTACTGGATGGCGCGACGTCTGACGGAGTACTTAAAGATGCCAGAATTTCTTGAGGAGTATCAGATCAAACAACAAGTGCTAGAGCCATAATCCACGTCTTTTCCGTCCATTATATTCAGGGCTCCGAATACTCAACCAAACCCTCAAGCAGCGCGGACTTTGATGCCGGATATCGCGGCCCCGAGCAAGTCAAGGACGGGTCCGAACTGGACCCACAAACATGACTTGCTCCGAACTTCAACCTGCAAAAATTTGTGTCACCCTTTCCGAAGGCGACGAGCTCGAGTTCACCGTGGTTCATGCATTCACCCCTTTTACCACGGCTGAAGTGTTCACCGTGCTCACACCCGCCGACACCCCTCCTCATCTTCCCTTCCCTCCCTCGTCGCTCATAATCGCTAAAGTCTACGACCCAAAAGTTCATTTCCGCCGACACAAATCCGTGGGGTCTCAGTGGACTCTTGCGGCCGAAACCTCTGCGGTGTTTGCGCGCACTGCACCATTCAACCCTTCTTTCAGGTCCACCGAATTGCCAGAGGAGGGGGATCTCGTAGGCTGGGAAGAATACTATCACCAGATCTGCGAATACACCTTTCGCGACGAATCGTCTGCCTACGACCGACTTGCTCCCCTCCAGGGTACGGCAATTCCCCGCTGCTTCGGGGTTGGGACACGCTCCTTGGTCGCCGAACAGCGTGTCCTCTCCCCGCGTGTCCTCCTCCTCGAATACATCCCGGATGCTATAAGTCTCCGGGATATCGACCCGTCCGTCATCCCAGCCGATTCAAAGCTGGAGCTCGGGAATTTCTTAATCAAGACTGCCCATCGATTCGCAGAATTCGGGGTGGTCCACACCGACGTTAACCCGGGCAACATACTCTTCACACCGGTGGCTTGTCCGACCCGGGCGGTTATTATCGACTTCGGGGAGTCGGGTGTCCGGCGCGATGAAGACAATCTATTAGGTGGGCTCAGAGTAAAGCTCCTGCATGCAGATGCAGGTGCAGGAGGCTGTGCTGCAGGTCACATCAGAAAGTTGCCGAACCAAACAACCGGTCTGATGTCAAGCACGTCAACTCCCACCGTCGTCCACGCCACGCCAGTCGGGCAAGATAATTTCCAAGTTCTGCATTCATTCATTCATTTATGTCTACCTTGAATGTATGTACAGGTATCAGCACTCGAATAACCTGCGTCTCGAAAAAATGATGTGTTTACGGGTTGTTTGACGGCGCGGCGGGAGGCCGACGACGATGACGGGAAGCCCAGCCGGGCCTCACCGACGAGCTCAAGACCTCGGGTACCATCGGGAACGTCCGGAACTATTATTTGTGACCTGCAGCACAGCCTCCTGCACCTGCATCTGCATGCAGGAGATCTACTCTGAGCCCACCTAATGACGATGACTGGGAGGAAACAGTGTACTTCAACGATGATCCTTTCTGGATTGCGCGATGGTTGGATGAATTCTTGAAAATGCCACTCGGAGAATCATTCATGGAGGCATTAAAGAAGAAACGGGCAGAAGTAAAAGCGCCAGAGCCATAATCGAAGTCTCTTCGTAACTAATTATGGCTTTGCTCTTGTAACCGATAAACCATTGACAACGATAAACCACCTTAAGTGGGAGCCCGCACGCGAGCCTCTCACGCGCGCGGCAGACAGGACTTTAGAAAATCGCCAAACCTAGAATGATGATTGTTTTGCTCTTAGCATCGAACTCGGTGAACAAAGTAGCTTCAACCAAAGTTCAACCCACGTTCAATCCGCCCTCCGTTCAACGTTGATGAGGCATTCGTCTTGACTCTTGGCCAGTACAACGCCCTGGAAGTCGAGCAGCTGCAAGCTCATTTGCAACCTCACAGTTGCAAGCTGCGAGTCCTATTAGGTATCTTCAGTGTTAAAGTTGATTTTCAAAGTAATTGTCGGAGTCCAAATTTTGCGATCACGGACATCGGGCCGAGTTTTGCTCTTTGCTCTTCACGTCCACCGCAATGCTAGACGCGCGCCCTCAAACCAAACGGCGGCGGCTCAACCCTCCGTCTAACACATCCATCCTACTCACGGAGTCTATTCCACCCAAGCCAGCCCCCAAAACCTCCGCCGTAGCCGTCTGCGCCTCGTGCCACCGGGCGAGCACCGCGTCTGCCACTCCCATCCTCGTCTGCCCGCGGTCAGTCTGCTCTTTGTACTATCATCCTATCCCTTTTTCTAACGTGTTCGCCATTTTTCAGCTGTTCCGCGCCAACTTGCACAGTTTGCTCACGTACCTGCACTTCGCGTACTCCGTTCTCGATGCCAAACACGTCTGCGCATTCCTGGCCCCCGGCGCCGCGACGCCGCACCGCACTCGCGCTGAACGCGCCAAATACCAACACGTCCGCGCCGGTCAAGCGCAAGAAGCCACGCGACGACGATGAGCGCGACTCTGACCAGGAGGAGCAGGCACGCGACGGCTGTGTGCTAGGGACGGGGACAGGATGCGGCCGTACCCTCTGCCGCGAGTGCTGTTTTGAGTCGCCGCAGGAGTGCGTGTCCCACTTCCTTCTGTCATCACGCGTCTGACCGAGCATGTGT
This sequence comes from Mycena polygramma, assembly GCA_029449255.1. NCBI lineage: Eukaryota > Fungi > Basidiomycota > Agaricomycetes > Agaricales > Mycenaceae > Mycena > Mycena polygramma. The sequence continues at coordinate 91,151 of JARKID010000247.1, forward strand.
AGGAGCGCCACGACGTGCTACGATTGTCGTGGGCTCTAGGTGCACTCTACGCGTCCACTGTTCAGTTCTTTACCGCTTTCGATCCAACTATCTCGGATACACTACTTACCCACTCATTGTTCATACCTCGGCTCTTTATGCTGTTTACGTTTCTCGTCCGCGTCCCCGGTCCAGGCTACAAGCTCGCAGATTGAGAAACTCCTCGTCTGCGCATCGAAGCGATGCCCTCCCCTCGTGCTCAGTCTCTATCCGCGTCAATCCTTGACGCGTGAAGCTTGACGTCTCGACCTCCTTGTTCGTCCATACTCGTTTTGTGTGCCGCGTTCCAAGCTCCTCCTCATATTTTTTTTCATTGGTTGTTTTTTCAATGTTCTTGCAGGTTACTTCTTTGTATTTCGTATTTCTGTCCCTCCTTCTTTTCGTCTACTCGATTTCTTTTGAGTCCTTTCTCTTCCTCAAATTCCATTCCGTTCCATCGCACCTCTTTGTCTACGCCGAACGGCCGCTAACGCAATCCCTCTTCCTGCCCTTGTTCCGCTTCCCGCCCTGCGCATGCGTACACCTGCGTACACCTGCACGCATGCACACTGAGCTCAATCCTACGACACTTAGCATACCATCCACTTCATCCTTTCCCTCCGGATCCTTCCATCTGAACCTCGACTCCGACCTCAACCGGACACGAACGATGCATACGGTTCTCCGATTTCTTTCCAACAATTCTCCTGTTCGGAGGCTGGAGAACTCCGGATGTACACCAGTTCAACTGCAATTGAGGTGTAGGTCTCGGTCGGTACGATGGTCTCCGAGTTCTCAACTCGCGAGTTCTCTGTTTAGCTTCCTATCCGGTTTATCTTCCTGCAGTGAGAACCCAAGCTAAATTCTCGCATACGCACGCTGATCCCTCCCGCCCGCAGACTCGGAGCTAGCCAGGATATACATCATACTCCCCCTTAAAAAAACCTACCGTCCACGCAGGCCGCTATTAACTTATATGACACCTGGATCCCTGCCAGGATCACATACTACGGCAGCTGTGGCTGAATCTGTGTAGAATGAATGGGGGAACTTCCAAGTACAGCCTCGCCACTCTAACGAGCGCAGCAGATAATGGGATTTGCACACGGGTGTGATAGCGCAAACCGGTGCTTCCCATTGAAATTACTCTCGAGGAATGATTATAATCGTGGTTCTTGTGTGGTTCAAATCTTCGTTCAACCCGCATCAATGATGGGATTGATCGGCAATTTCCGGAACCAGGCTTGTTCCGTTCCTTCGACGTTCCTTGCTCCTTCCTGGTCCTTCCTCACTGCGTCCTTGGTCTCCTGCCCATTCCTGAACATCGGAAATGTCATTGTCTGGTATACGGGTGGATTAACTCTCGAAAGATCGATCCTGGAACCCTCCGTGCATCTCTGGCTGTGCTACTGTGACATCGACTGCGGCTGCGGGTGCCATAAAACGTGCGCGATGAAGTACGTATGTTAGCGGACTCACCAGCTTGGACTTCGTGTCTTGACGGACGCGCCAACTTGTTTTCCCTTCTCTGCTGCGCACAGATCAGTTCCAGACACACATAAAAGCTCGCAGATCAAAGCATTCCTTTCCACTTCTCCAACCACCTTTGAAATCCCTTCTTCCATCCGCTTTTTACTTCAATCCTTCGCAGATATGGTTCAAGTCAAATGCATGGGTAAGAACTCCTTCACTCCGCATTTGAAGGTTCACTTAACAAATGACCAACAGACCCTAGGCAAAACGAGAACTACAACTTCTTGTATTGCCCCTCTTTCCCCGCGGCCGTCCTATTTTCTGTCCTCTTCGGGTTGAACACCATCGCGCACTTGTTTCAGGCCATCCATTACCGCAAGAAATTCTGCTGGGTCATTGTCATGGCCTGCATGTGGGAAACCGGCGGCTTCATCCTCCGCGTCTTCTCCGTACTAAACACGACGTCGACGGCATTCGGGACACCTTCGCAGCTCCTGATTCTGCTAGCCCCTCTGTGGATCAACGCTTTCCTCTACGTCCTCATGAGTCGCTTGGTATACTTCTTCGTCCCCGAAAAACACGTTCTGGGCATCAGCGCGCGGCGACTTTCGCTCTGCTTTGTACTGCTCGATATAACGTGAGTATTGCCGATTATGTTCGCGGCGCTAGCACTGATATTTTGTTTTTCAGTGCCTTCCTTGCGCAGGCTGGAGGAGGTGGGATGATCAGTAGCACTGACCCGAAAACTGCACTCCTCGGGATTCACATCTATATGGGCGGCATCGGCCTGCAGCAATTCTTCGTCCTCATATTCACCGGCCTCGTCATCCGCTTCCACCACAAGATGCTGCAGCTCGACGGGCCCACGGACTGGAAGCGGCCGCTCTATGTCATGTACACCTCTCTCGGCCTCATCACGGTGCGTCTTATCCTTACGTCTCATTCGCGACGGACTATTGAGTTCTTCGTGACAGATTCGCATAATCTTCCGCCTAATCGAGTTTTCCTCCGGCCTGTACTCGCCCATCACGATGCACGAGGCGCCCTTTTATTGTCTCGAAGCGCTGCCGATGTTCGTCGCGCTTCTCTTTTGGAATCTCTTCCATCCCGGACAGGTACTCGTTGGCCCCGACAGCGAGTTCCCCAAGAAAGAGAAGAAGTCTAAGAAGGACAAAAAGGCGGAGAAGGATGCGGAGGCGTACAACCTGATGCAATCTCGGGGACCGAGTGCGCCTTTATAGGGTTCCGTAGATTTGTAGAGGACTGACTGCATGGACTTGCATGGACTTGTGTCGTTATATATATATATATATTTTACTTGGGAATCATCAACAGAACGCATTCGGAGTTTGGAACAGCGAGAAAGGTTGCATGTGATCATGAATCCTATAGGTCGAAAACGAGACGCGAGTCGGGGTGATTGCAGTGTGAATGACAGTACTAGTAACTAAGTGAGAGTAGCAATATGGGAGGGCCAAGCATGATTGAAGTAGCGTAAGTGAAGGATTGTGAGTGTGGTTTGCGGGTAGAAAAACAGACTAAGGGGATGCTCTGCCCGACCGAGGAGTCCCTTTGATTCTATGAACTGGACTGCTAGGAAAGACGATCTAGATAGAAAGAGAATGCCTCCTCAAATATTGGAAGGAGTATGATGGCCGATGCCATCGACAGTAACCGAATTGAGGTGAGTACTTGAGAATCCGACAATCCTAGTTGCTCACCGACCGCTCTGCGTCCGATGAATCCCAATCACTCCCAGAAGTCCACATACGGGGTCGGGCCTCCGAAGGTGAGTGTCGGAATGAAAGAGAATGCCTCTTTGTATGAATCATAAAGCAGCGGCGTTCGCCTTCCCCACGAAGCACCGCCCCCAATGTGCAATTCCTGCAGCGTGCAACCAGTCTTCGAGATGAACGATGTCAGTGACTCGATCGGATTCGGTTCCAAAATCTGTTGCGAAATCTGGAGAGTCTGGAGAGCCGGGACGATGAAGTTACTGAGAAATCCTGGACTCGTCGGATCGTCCCACGGATAGTCCAAGGCGAGTGATTCCAGACGCGGGAGAGTGATCTCACCGAGCTGATCAGTTTCGATGTTGAATGCAAAGAGGTCCAGTTTGCAATGATGCAATGCGGGGGTTTGCCGCAAAATCCGAAAGCACTCGTTGGAAGATAGGGTGCGCAACGTGATCGATGTCAGCTGCGTTCAGGGTAGAATCGCCTGTGCAGTGTCTGGGCTATCGATCACGACTGTGCGTAGGAGGGGTGCTTCACGCAATACGAAGATCCCGGGTCCACTGTCGCGATGCTTCAAATGTAGGTGGCGAAGGGAAGGCATCTCCTCTTCGGTAGCGGGAAGAGGGCATTTCACGGAGGAAAGCTTTAGATGCTCCCACCGCGTTTGGTAGTCGAGCATTGCGGCGAAGGTTTCAGACCCGCGGAGCTGGCCGTCGTTGTTGATAATTCGAACGGAAAGCGGGAGGCAACGGGATCGACTGAGCCAGATTTCCGATATGTGAAGTTGGCGTTCGAGAGAAATGTTAATGCTACGCGTGCGCGACAGAAATTTCTCGCTGTTCATGCACACCGAAACTGCCCTCCACAGTGCGGGAGTGGCTAGTGCTATTTCTCGCCATTTGCTGCAAATTTGCGTGAGAACAGTCGGTGAGTAAACGCCGATAATTTCTGGGTATTCGGGGTAGTGTGGCAGGAAGTGGATGAAGATTTCGGAAACGATTTCATCGGGTAAAGTCAAAACGGGGTATTTGTAGGATTTCAGCCGGCGTTGGGCTGGCTCTTTCTCATCCAGGAGAGCGGAAATCAAGCGCCGTAGGTGGAGAATCTTAACGTCTATATCTACGACATGAGCGCGATCAGCTTCAAGGGCGCTCAGCATGTTAGCTGCCACTGCGAAGAGATTCCAACTGGAAGACGGGATCAGTATTGCTCACGGAGCACGAGATACTGCTCCACTAACAGACGAGGACAGACGAGAGAAATTCAAAGGTCCAGGTGATTTATTTGCGGTGAACGTCAAGGCTAGACGGACCTTAGACCAGTTGGAGTCGAGTGACACCTGGCCAGGGAGACGCGAGGACGAGGAGCGTGTGGATGGACGAAGGTGGAGGAAGGAAATCGTCGGCAAAAATCTTCAACACCGCAAAGACCGGGCCGGGGCCACGTGCGCGTTCTCGGCTTCAAGGTTCCGACTCGGAGCCACCGGTCACCCCCACCTTCGAGCTTTTAGTTTCAACTTCGAGCGCGTAGCCTACGACATCGGCAGGGTAGTCACTCCTCAAGAGGCTCTCCCAAAACATCGAGGAACTGCTTATTAAACTTCAAAGTAATCCCTTAGAACGGTCGTGGATGGGTCTTTGCAGGTCTTTGCTGGCAGATTCTTCAAGACGAATACAAACTTGCTCCGGATTCGTCCTGCAGTGGAACAAAGACTGGGGTCTGAACTCAGGGTTGTCTCTCGGACGCGACATACGAAGCGACCAAAGTCTTGGCGTTACGGCTCCTACTTCCTCCGATATTTTTTTGGCGTTGGAGTGTTGGACAAGCGTTGGATATGAACAACAGCAACACGCCGCGGCGCCCAGTGAATTTGACCGCGACAAGCAATTTCAATCGCATCCGTTACCGCCGGCACATGATGATTGTCTCGTTTCTCCCACTGACGCCCAGTACTACTGGGCGGCAGTGGTTCCAAGCAAATCCCACTTTACTCCCCAACCACCATGGGCTCACAGTTGCGACTGCTCCGCTCTTTATGCCTCTGCTTTTCTCTTCTAGTTGGCGGGGCCAATGCCAGTATCACCGTCTATAATAACAATAACCAGGCTGCCTTCGCCACCTCTTTGGCCGCTGGCGCCACTTACACCGGCGTCGCTGCATACAACCCCACCTCCCTGGTTCCCCCGCCCGTTCCGTCCCCCACAATTCTCACCACAATCCCCATCACGCTCCAGAACTCTGGCACACCGGGCTTGTCCATCAAGCAGAAGGGCTCGTTCATCGGCTTTTCCATCGAGATGTCTGTCACCAACCAAGTCTGTGCGTCCAATTCATTTTTGCAGCGCCCGAGCAGGATTATTGACCTCTCGACGCAGTGGGAAAGAACTCGACGTTTCTCCAGGTCCCGTTCCTCAACTTGATGGCCAACATCGTGCAGCGTGCAGGGTCGGTGATGGTCCGGGTCGGTGGAAACACGCAAGAGTCCGCAACGCTGGTAGCAGATGGCAGCATCCCCGACGGCCGCATCCTCCTCAAGAATCTCACTGGCGTTACCGGTACAACACAGACTCCGCCGCTCGACTTTACCCGCGACCTGCTCTATATGATGCGCAATATATCCTCGCTTGTGAACGTCCATTGGTACCTTGGCATCCCCTGGTTCGTCACCACGCCGTTCGATACCAAGATCATCAGCGCCTCGACGGAGATCCTAGGCGACTACCTCCTTGGACTGCAAGCCGGGAACGAGCCCGACATGTACTCCCTCCACGCGCATCGTCTCCCGACGTACGGTCCGTTCGACTACGGCGGCGAGTTCGCGGACCTGCTCACCCAGGTTGCGGCCGAAAACGCTGACCCGTCCGGCCTCGCAATGTCTCGCCTCATCGGGCCCAACATCGCCAACTTTCAGTGGACGCCGGAGCAGGTGTGGGACACGGGCTTCGTCGACAAGTTCTCAGCCAATCTCGCGTTCCTAGCCGTGGAGAAGTGCGTCACGGAGAGTTTGTGGCTGGGTGTTACTGACGGTGGGACATAGGTACCCGCGCGACAATTGCGCTGCAGCGTTCGGTGGCCCCGGCGCGGTCGTTACGGACCCCCAATCCGTTCTTCCGCTGTACCTCACCCACGACGCGCACACTTCGCTCCTCCAGCCGTACCTGAACAGCACCATGTATGCGCAGACGGTTAACAAGCCCTTCCTCATGTTCGAGACCAACACTGTTCGTTTTCTCCCCCCTCTCCTCCTTCCTTCACAGCTAATACATTACCGCAGGCCTCTTGCGGAGGCTTCCTCGGCATCTCCGACTCCTTTACCGCCGCCCTGTGGGGCCTCGACTACGCCCTGCAGATGGCGCACTCGAATTTCTCCGGTGCAATGTTCCATATCGGTGGACAGAACGTCTTCTACAACGTCAGCGCTGCTCCATTTTCTCGCTTTCTCTAACACTGACATCTTTCCCCTCACAGCCCTTCACATGTGCGTCCCTTCCCCATACCACTTCTGCTCCATAGCTAACCCTCCCTCAGCCCCGCCCACGAACGAATCGACGTTCCACCAGTGGACCGTTGGCGGACTCTACTACTCCGCGCTCGTCATGGCCGAGGCAATCGGCCCGTCGAACAATACGCAGGTGCTCAACCTCGGCGTGCCAGGGCTCAGCTCGTTCACGCCTATCTACGGCATCTACGAGAACGGCGTGCCCGTGCGCGTGGCGATCATGAACTACGTCGACGACAAGAGCGGCGCGAACGACGTGCACGCGGTGATCTCGATCGCGGGCGCGACGGGCGCGGTGACGCCGAGCAGCGTGAAGGTGAAGTATCTGGCGGCGACGACGGTGGTGCAGAAGGGCGGGTATACGTGGGCTGGGCAGGTGCGCTTTTTCGCTCACCTTTGTCTTCGTGTGCGCGTCGCTGACGCGTTGGTCTGTACTAGACCTTTGGCGGCAACTTCGAGTCCGACGGGCGCCCGACTGGGACGGAGGACATCAAGACGGTCCAGTGCGACACCACCGCGCTGACGTGCACGATCGACGTCCCCGCACCGGGCTTCGCGCTCGTGTTCCTTAGCGACGATGCGTTCACCGAGACGAAGGGCGGGGCGGTGCAGACGTACTCGACGACTGCGCAGACAAAGACGCATAACACTGGTGGGTGGTCCTTGCCTTCCATCTCCGTCTTCCTCCCATCCTCTTCATCTCCCTTTCCTCCCCCGCCCTTTTCTCCCTCCCCTTTGTCCTCCCTTCGCTTCTTTCCCCTCCATCTCCTCCCTTTTCCTCGCCCTCCGAGCATCGCTGACAACGGTGCACAGCGACCGTCGACCCCGCCGTGCTCTCCACCTCCAACGGGTACCGCATGTCCGAGCACGAGCTCGCGGGCACAAGCAAGCCTCCGAGCGCGGCGCCCCGCAGCGCGCAGGCCTCTCTCATCGCTGTCGGTGTTGCCCTTGGCGCGGCACTCGCGATCCTCGGGCGGGTAGCGTGATTTCGTACGATGGGATACGAGCGCGCGACATACCCAGATGACAGGCATCTTCTCTCTGCGCTTTGCGCGGCGATCCTCATTTTCTTGGAGGGCTGGCGGCGCGCTTGTCGACCTCTCACAAGGGAGGAGAGCGTCTGTCTACGAGAAACTGATTAGACTTTTTTTCCAACCGCAATATGTATGGACATTTTCGATGAAATACACGCATGCTCGCCGTACTGGCATCCCAGTGCTCCGAGATATCCCTATTGCGCAGGACCATTTGAATTTGCTCCTTCCCCCCTCCCTCCTTCCCTTCCCCGGCGCGCTGTGAAATGCACCGCAACTTGAAGCGCCGCGCAAGAATTCCCGTGTCCATGTATAACTTATCGCCCCGAACGGATGGTTGTTATTCGGATTCTCGCACAGCGTGTAAGTTGAAAGCATCCTCCCACGCGCGCCCGTCGTTCTCGAGACTCGAGAGCTTTCGCTCGCATCGTGTCGATGAATCCGGATCCAACTCCGGCGATACCTCATCTTGTATCTTGAACGACTCGCAATCACTCGGGGATTCAGGCGCGTGGGGGAAGAAGGTGTGCAAAAGGCGGGAGACCATGCGGTACCTACATCGCCCATTCCATGATCCAGATTCAGATCCTCCCGTTCTTACAGGCGCTCAACGCAACTCAGGAAACGTCCCCACACGATTCTAACGCCCCCAGTACTTCAATCTAAGGAAACGCATCGCACCCAAAAGAAAAGCACTCGTCATTCATTTTCTTTCATTCAGTACTCCCTACATGATAGACCAGGTCATTACACGAAAAAATAAAACCGCTAGTAGATAATAATGATATGTCAAACTCCCTCCAAAAGCGCCTCAAGTGCCCCCAGCCCGTCAAGGACTCGCCGCGAAAAAAAGCTGGCCAAGGCTCGCTTGGCTAGCTTACCGCGACGGGGTGAACTTGAGCCCATCCAACTGCGCGGCAAAGGCAGCAGCGGCCTGGGTGTTCGGGTCCTGGAGGTTACCCTGCACAACACCGGCGATGCAGTTGTTGAAGCCAAGGAGGGTCGC
>JARKID010000248.1:0-99022 GCA_029449255.1 Mycena polygramma
AGACACGAAAACATTCACGTGTTTAACCCACAATGAAGACTAAAATTGAAACAGTCGATCAACTCGAAAGACAGCGTGATAATGACTGGCAACTAGTAAGTAAAGCTGACGGATAAAATTAGAAAGAATTGAGCAAAGAAGTGACACGTATGGTTATGTTTGGCAATGAACAAATCATGTGCCGCATCACAACTCGGAGCCTGAATTGAAGCACCGTCTATCGTACGCTTGCGGATCTATGTACACAACCCCGAAGCGTTCCCCGCTGTTTCTTGTATCAACACGTTTCTAGCGAAACCGACTTGCACCCTGTGGTCGTATGCATCTGGAGCATTCGATATGTGTATGCCCGATCTGTTGTGTGGAATAGCCGATGCTCAGTCCAATTCCGAATTACAGTAATACTTCCAAACTACCATTGAAACATCTCCTTAGCCCGCCTTTGGCGCGTTATCAATGTTTCTGACGAAATCGTTCCGTCTTTGGAGCCTTTAAAAGACGTCGATTCGGCCCGCATCCAACACGTTGGAACATACGTCTCCGATGTATTCGACCCGCACATTGCGCGTCAGAATGCGATGATAAGGACGTATCGTATCCTGGAGCTGGCTTTTAAAGCCAAACTTCTCTTCTCGACTGGTCGATATCGAATATAATCTAAGTGAGTATACTAACGTCGTCTTATCCAAAACTCACAAAGATGTAGATGCTATGTTTAACGCGCAATAACGTTCTTAGATCGTCTTCAGGACGTCGAATGGAGCCGTTCTCGATGTATTAGATGCATCCAAAGCGTTACTTCGAGGTCAAATTACGACTACACTTTTCAACTGTACGTCGAGTCTTCAGTGTCGGATACTTGATTTTTATCCTGATTTCAAATTACAGTCATGGTATAGGGCTACCGATAAAACATCTGACCCGCCTTTGGCGCGTTATCAATGTTTTTGACGAAGTCAATCCACCTTTGAAATTTGGAGTGCTAGACGTCGATTCGGTCCGCGTCCAATATGTCAAACACACGTCTCCAAAATGAATTCGGCCCGCCCTTGGCGCGTCAGAATACGTTGGTGCAGACGTATCGTGTTTCATGTCTGTTGACGTGTTGCCGTCTACTTCATCAATAGTGATTTTCGCATAAAAGTACGTCTACTTCATTGATTTGCAATGCCTGAACTTCGTCTAACACACCTTCTTGACAATTAGCATCCGCGGAACAACCTCCCGAAATACACCAGCGCTCCCTTTCAAAATGGCTCTTTGGCGTCGTTGTCCTCGCCGAGATGCTATTTTAAGCGAGGTATGATGTTCTCCTCAATCGGCTGTTGTGAGCCTCTGGTCTAACCTGTGCATAGCAGCCCCGGTATCCCCGCAAGAGGCCCTTGATAGTTTTGGGATCGTACGACGTCTACCGCGTTGTCGCAATCGTCGTCAATGGTGATTTTCGCATAAAAGTACGTCTCCTTCATTGATTTCCAATGCCTGAACTTCGTCTAACACACCTTCTTGACAATTAGCATCCGCGGAACAACCTCCCGAAGTACACCAGCGCTCCCTTTCAAAACGGCTCTTTAGCGTCGGTGTCCTCGCCGAGATGCTATTTCGAGCGAAGTATGATATTCTCCTCAATCTGCCGTTGTGAACCTTTGGTCTAACCTGTGCATATCAGCCCCGGTATCCCCGCAAGAGGCCCACAATAGTTTTGGGATCGTACGACGTCTACCGCGTTGTCGCAATCGTCGTCAATGGTGATTTTCACATAAAAGTGAGTCTGTTCCATCGATTTGTAACGCTTGTACCTTATCTAACATACGTTCTCGATGGCTAGCATCCACCGAACCGCCTCCCGAAGTACACCAGCGCTCCCTTTCAAAACGGCTCTTTGGCGTCGGTGTCCTCGCCGAGATGCTATTTTAAGCGAGGTATGATGTTCTCCTCAATCTGCCGTTGTGAACCTTTGGTCTAACCTGTGCATATCAGCCCTAGTATCCCCGCAAGAGGCCCTTGATAGTTTTGGGATCGTACGACGTCTACCGCGTTGTCGCAATCGTCGTCAATGGTGATTTTCACATAAAAGTGAGTCTGTTCCATCAATTTGTAACGCTTGTACCTTATCTAACATACGTTCTCGATGGCTAGCATCCACCGAACCACCTCCCGAAGTACACCAGCGCTCCCTTTCAAAACGGCTCTTTGGCGTCGGTGTCCTCGCCGAGATGCTATTTTAAGCGAGGTATGATGTTCTCCTCAATCGACTGTTGTTAGCCTCTGGTCTAACCTGTGCATAGCAGCCCCGGTATCCCCGCAAGAGGCCCTTGATAGTTTTGGGATCGTACGACGTCTACCGCGTTGTCGCAATCGTCGTCAATGGTGATTTTCGCATAAAAGTACGTCTCCTTCATTGATTTCCAATGCCTGAACTTCGTCTAACACACCTTCTTGACAATTAGCATCCGCGGAACAACCTCCCGAAGTACACCAGCGCTCCCTTTCAAAACGGCTCTTTGGCGTCGGTGTCCTCGCCGAGATGCTATTTTAAGCGAGGTATGATGTTCTCCTCAATCTGCCGTTGTGAACCTTTGGTCTAACCTGTGCATATCAGCCCTAGTATCCCCGCAAGAGGCCCTTGATAGTTTTGGGATCGTACGACGTCTACCGCGTTGTCGCAATCGTCGTCAATGGTGATTTTCACATAAAAGTGAGTCTGTTCCATCGATTTGTAACGCTTGTACCTTATCTAACATACGTTCTCGATGGCTAGCATCCACCGAACCGCCTCCCGAAGTACACCAGCGCTCCCTTTCAAAACGGCTCTTTGGCGTCGGTGTCCTCGCCGAGATGCTATTTTAAGCGAGGTATGATGTTCTCCTCAATCGACTGTTGTGAGCCTTTAGTCTAACCTGTGCATAGCAGCCCCGGTATCCCCCCAAGAGGCCCTCGGTAGTTTTGGGATCGTACGACGTCTACCGCGTTGTCGCAATCGTCGTCAATGGTGATTTTCACATAAAAGTGAGTCTGTTCCATCGATTTGTAACACTTGTACCTTATCTAACATACGTTCTCGATGGCTAGCATCCACCGAACCACCTCCCGAAATACACCAGCGCTCCCTTTCAAAACGGCTCTTTGGCGTCGGTGTCCTCGCCGAGATGCTATTTTAAGCGAGGTATGATGTTCTCCTCAATCGACTGTTGTTAGCCTCTGGTCTAACCTGTGCATAGCAGCCCCGGTATCCCCGCAAGAGGCCCTTGATAGTTTTGGGATCGTACGACGTCTACCGCGTTGTCGCAATCGTCGTCAATAGTGATTTTCGCATAAAAGTACGTCTATTTCATTGATTTCCTGAACTTCGTCTAACACACCTTCTCGACAATTAGCATCCGCAGAACAACCTCCCGAAGTACACCAGCGCTCCCTTTCAAAACGGCTCTTTGGCGTCGTTGTCCTCGCCGAGATGCTATTTTGAGCGAGGTATGATGTTCTCCTCGATCTGTTGTTGTGAGCCTTTGGTCTAACCTGTGCATATCAGTCCTGGTATCCCTGCAAGAGGCCCCTGGTAGCTTTGGGATCGTACGACGTCTAACGTGTTATCGCTGTCATTGTCCATGGTGATTTTCGCATAAAAGTGAGTCTGTTCCATCGATTTGTAACGCATGTATTTTATCTAACATACGTTCTCGATGGCCAGCATCCGCCAAACAACATGCCGAAGCGCTCAAGTGCTCCCTATCGACTCGCTCCCTGGCGTCGTTGTCGTCACTAATATGCTATTTTGTGTCAAATCTGATTTTTTTTCTTTCTTTTTTTTTTTTTTCGCAGATTTTGTCGCGGAGCCGTCGAAGACGAGGTTCACGCCCTGTTTGACTGCACAGCGACCACGCGCCCAGCGGAACTTCGCACTCGCCTTCTAGACAAGCTATCCATATGCGATCCGGTTCTGCGGGCAATCCGTTCTCAGGTGTCAAAATACACCTTACTCCTAAAATTGGTACCATCGCGAAAGGCAGTTCGGCAGTCCGCGATGTACGTCTTTAATCTCCTGGCCTTGCACCAGGAATGCCCGCACTCCTTCCCCGTGGTCCTCAGCTTACCGTACAAATCTTCCCCTTTCTACCCTTTGTTCGTGCGATAGATAGGTACCTGTGAACTTATGCTAGCGCAGCGGGACGTTGACTGTAACATACATAGGACCCGTATATGTCGGTACAGTGCCTACTTGTTCCTCAGAGGGACCTCGGCAGTAATGCATCTTCCTTCCTTCATTCCTTCCTTCCTCCTAAATCTGCTACTGTAAGCCCTACTCTAACGTATGCACAAAAACATTGTAAATAGTATTTTGTTCATTTAATTCAAATCAATAGCGCCGCTTTCCTTAAAACGTACTACTCCATCTACATGTTCGAAATTGTAATAAGTCCACCAACCGGTATCAAGACAAAACTGATAAGGTACAGCAATTGAAAAATGCACAAAAACATTACGAATAGTATTTTTTTAGTTCAATTCAAATCAATAGCCCCGCTTTCCTTAGGACGTACTACTCCATCTACACATTCAAAATTGTAATAAGTCCGCCATCCGGTATTAGGACAACGCTTGTGAGGTAGAGCAATTGAAACATCGGTCGCGGACCAATTCGAAATACGGGTAGTGAGAAAATCGTGAATGTCCTTCATAGCCATATCATTTTTACCAATGATATGTTCAAGACGAGGACACAACAGAGCACCGTCTGGACGAACTTTCGATAATTTATCCATTGCGCGAGGGAGAAGGATATTGAGCGGAGAATCTTCAAACTCCACACGTCGTAGTTCTGGAAGTGCATCCAACAATTGTAGAACATCTTCTCGTCCACCAAAAATGGCACTGCGCACAGTACCCAAAAACGCTATTCCGAAGGATCGAGTATGCGTGCCACCTAGCGAGGTCGCATCGACCCACCATCGAAGGGTATGAAGAATTGGAAGTCTCAAAGACCTCAATATACGTTCGGAGGATGGATGTCCAAGAACCACATTTAGACGAGTGAGTTGTGGTAATTCAATATAATCGTCGGTCGGCGATAATAGAGATGATCCATCTCGGACGAGTTCCACACGGTCGAGGGAGAGGCTTTCCAAGAGAGGAGTGGAATCTAGAACCGATTTGAGATCATCCACAGTTACTTCTACGACCTCGCATATTTCATGCAAGTGTAATTCCGTCAAGGTAGGGAGCACTAAAGGCACAAACGACCACCAGACGGAAAGTGCTCGCAAAGAAGACATATCGCCGCTGAATAGTACCGGTGTATTCGTTGTGTTCGTTGTGTTCGTTGTGTCTAGTCCGAGGTATCGAGGAGGGACTATGTCGATTATAAGATCCTGAAGAACTGGACAGTGAAGTCCAATGGAAAAGTCCAAAAGACTTTCCCAAGTTTGACCAAATTTACATCGAACAGTAAGTCTCCAGCAGCGCTCTATCGCACGCGCTAGTTCTGGATAATTTTCCTGGAAAAACGCATGGGACGACAAAGAGGTGATTGGTCCTCCCAGGTGAATGGTAAGATCGAGAGGAACTTTTCCAGATCTTTTCAACGAGATCGGGAGTCCACGTAATCCAGAAACCTCGAGATTGTCCAGAGATATGACGCTCCATAGAACCGGTTGATCTAGCGCAGTCGCTCTCCACGCTTTACTGACTAGCAGAGCGTTTGATCGCACGTCGAAATCTGGTATCTCTCGTTCTCGACGTTCCCCAAATGACCACCATAAGATATGCGCCACAATTTCTGGAGGAATATGCGGCATAGTCCTATGAATATTCTCCAATGACATGATGTCGTAGTCAACGTTCTTCAATGTTACAACATCAGTTTAGAGACTTGATCGAATACAAGGTAAATACAAACCATACGATGTCTTTAAAGTTGAAGAGAGTCCAGTGGAAGTATTCTATAGTCGTTGTAATTAAGAACAAACAAATAGTCAGCAATCATTTATAACGTGAACTCTCTCATACCAATTGGTAAAGGTCAAAAAACAAATATAACACTGTATACTCTCCGTAGCCGCTGCAGAGTTGAATACGACCTCCCACAACTCGGTAAGGTACGTCGAAATTGCGTAATCGTCGATGTGATAGGTATTCAGGACCCAACTTAAAACCCTGAACCGGCGAAGCTTGGACGAAACCAAGCCGTAGCTTTCAAAAGTCGCACCGAACAAACCCTGTGCAGTAGTACTTAAACCGACCCAAGACTCGAACTCAAGGCCCGAGCCGAACCATAAATCCCAAGCCTGGACATATAAAAATCAAGAATAAATTTGCCTCGGTGACGGTGACGACCAGGGTTTGACACCTAATTAGGCCTAAAAACGTCAAGAAATTCGCTCCGGCATTCGCCGGACACCCATTTATGGTAATTTTCAATGATTACCGAGGAATGAAGACCTTGTCCAGTGAACGATGGTGACGGGTGACATGCAGTGAATAAACGGTCGAAATAGTACAGTATGCAGATTGGATCTGCAAACTCTCGCTACCAACAATGGACAACGCCGAACCTCGACAGTCTCTCATATAAAAGATATGAAAACCTAGGATGCGTGTCACTGACCATTTTGTCCTTCCATGCTCCTCCCTCAGTTGCTCGTCCAAAAATCGATGTCGAATAATGATTTTGAAATTTGTTGATATACAGTACAAACCAAGCTACTAAAAAAAAAAAAAGACAGGGCAAAAACAAATACGAAAAGTTAAAAAAAACGGAAAAACTAATGAACATTGGAACATATGTTGTATACAAAAATCAACGCCATATCCAACGGCGAAGATCAAAAGCTCCTTCTTCAAACCTTTGACGTGTTATATCATCGAGAACAGCGATACGGTCCATTTCGTCCCTCATTTCGTTCGAAAGACGTTGATAAACTCTGCTCTCAGGAAACCACCGTAATATCGCAAGGCCACTCAATTTTTTTACTCGCGATAACATAACGTACACACCCTGAGCACGTGCTGTAGTAAGATCAACAATAACATGACTCAATGTTCTTCCTTGACTCTTAAAGTCGGTATATGCATATGCTGGAATCAATGGAATTTGTTTTCTACTAAAAGATCGAGTTATGATACCATCAGGTCCGTCAATCTGATAATGAAGTCGGACAGTTTGGGGAAAAAGCGGAACAACGTCATCTTCTAGTCCCTCAATCCTCGTACCACAACCCATGATATACAAAAAAACCACCGACACCTTACGATGTCCTCGAGGGTCCACCGTGTATTTAATATCACGCACAATACCTTCCGCACCATTAACAACCCCAACACTAAAAGCGACGTTATCAAGTACCATGGCTCGCATTCCCGGAAATAATGGTAACCGACCAAGATAATCCTTCGTTTGCGCAGAAGGAAGACACCAAACCAAATCTTGAATATGATCAGAAAGCGAACACTTATTATAACTATCAGAGGAATAATATACGTGTACGGTCTCGGACAATCGCTTGGCCTGATAAGCGGTAAGCATCGTATTCAGATAATCTCTCAAAGCTTTAGTACCAACAACAAAAGGTGCATCATAAAATCGTGAAAGTGAACCTGGGTCAGATACAGCAATCGACGTCAACTCTCTCGTTCGCAAATACTCTACGTCGTTCTTAGCTCCAGAAGCTAAAGGTGTTTGATATTGCATCAAACACTCACCTTTACGCATTCTATCTAGGAAAGCGGCATAAAAAGGATCGGCAGACTGTCGTTGATTTTTGACCAATTGGACAACGGTCCCGACTTGTCGCCATAAAAATGCTCCATTCAACGCGCTTATGCCATGTCCATTGGCCGCTTCTGAAAATGATGGGTGAGATACAAGTTGATAAGAATATAAACACAGCTGACGCGGTGGCTTTAACTGTCCGAAATCTCCACAGAATATGAGATTCAAACCTCCAAATGGCAGCAATCGTCGAACAGAATCGTCACCCATCGCTTGCTTTAACCTCGAAGAAAGATCGCTCAACATTACTGCACCTACCATCGAAACTTCGTCTATTATGAAATATCTGACGCCACGCCATAGTGCTGCTAATCCTTCCATGTCACTAGACTTATGAAGGGGAGTAGTCATCGTTAACGAATGTAATGTAAATCCGCCAATCAATGTCGCCGATATTCCAGTAGGAGCGCCAATCTGTATCGCATCTTGGATTCCGAGACGACGAAAAATCTCTACTATAGTAGTGATTAGATGGGACTTTCCAGTTCCACCTACTCCCGCGATATACATTAATAATTGTCCTCCTCCATCAATAAGGTGCTTGGTTATTATTCGCATCGCTCTCAATTGTTCCTGATTCTCATAGATTTTTTGCTCGACGAGCACCTCTTCCACCACCTGCCTACGAACGGAATTTTGAAAGTACTGTTTAAATACTTCAGATCCAGGTTCAATCTCGCCGACGACAACGGCTGGATCATGCAAACGTAATCGCTTTCGTGTACGTTCATCTTCGACGGTACGTTCCGGTCGTCGACGCTTCTTCAACAGTTTCATCGCACCTCGACAATTCTTTAGAAGAGATTCGTCAGAATCATCAACTAAATCGGTTCGAAATTCATTTCCTACAATAGTTGGTGGATTATCAAGACACAACTGAAGAGCAGCCATAGATTGATCTCCGATTTGCAATTTTACGGCTTCATTCGCGCTACGTTCCTGTTCACAGGAGTCATCGTAATCTTCAACTACAAAAGCTCCATATGGATCGACATCAGATAATAAAACATTCTCGGTCTCGAACAAATTATCTAAATCATTGGATGCGACGACTGCGGTCATTTTCGCGCGACGACAATGACGAGGATGCTCGTCACGAGCGTCTCTACATTCTGTTAAAACATTCATATTATGAATAATCCTTAAAGCATCTGAAGACAAAGATACAAGAAGATCTTCTGCAACGTCGAGCCAACTTTGTTCATTAGTTTTCAGATCATGCGGCTTACGCCAAGGCTTGAACAATATAACGATATCTTGAGCCCAAAGCTCCTTTTCTTCCGGCGTCCTATCGGAACGATGAATTTTTGGACCCATTACTACAGGCACAACAAATTTTCTCTTAGCAACTTGTGCATGCGTAGAGAATTGTGGATGTCTAGAAGTTGAGAACTGACCATTCCAGATTTCCTCATCGGACGCCATTTCGTCACTCGATCTCGCCTTTTTTCCCACACGACAAACGAATTCGTACAAACCCAAATCGTTGAATTGTTCCGATTCACATCTCCAAATGTAATCAAGGAGTTGATTGGACGCAGATATAGACCCTTGTCCCAACGTCAAACTGACCTGTAAATCATCTTCACCATCGAACATACTATCATCGTTGTCATTACCACCGGAACGTCCAAAACATTTACCTACAAATCGCACGAACACGGACCAATATAGCACAGAGAATTTGTGGGACGAATAATGATCCCCTCCTCCAATCAAATGACTCATAACTTGAGGGTGCGATATCTCTTGAAATCCCATCATACTATTGACCGAAGTAGTTACAGCAGATACGTATCCAGCATCTGAGGCTAACGAAAGCGAGGGGTTTTTTAAAAATACCGAATTAATGGCATGAGCAAGAGCAGCTAAACCGACATGAAGGGTGAAATCCGGTTTTGTAATATAATCTGTTACGTAATACAGAAACGCTTTAGCAGCTTCCCCAGAACCAACAAACTTGATATCTATATTACATTTCAATAAAAACATTACAAGATCGTTATAACTAGCTATCCAAGGATGCAACCGTCGCAACACGATCCCAAAAGTATCAGGATCCAAACTCGTACAAGGATGTGTCTCACCAGTCATGCCCATTCTACAATTCTCGTTCGACTTAGGTTCTCCTCGCTTTAGATATTTCCAACAAGTAGTTCGATGCTCGTGCCAATTGTATTGCAATAACAAATCATCTACAAACGAAACATATTCCTTGTGAAAGATAGTAGGATTTAATATCCTATCGATTGAAGGTGAAGGTAAAGTTCCTGGATTAGGTTCATGGGGCATTCGAACCGGCAATCGATCAACAGCACCGGGAACATTTAAAGCATCCGACATCATTTCCGACTTAATTGTAGTCTCTAACCATCGGAACATCCGAGTTTTAAATTCATCAGAGGCAATCAATTCGTCACGTAATCGTTGCGGTGACAGATGTCCTTCAAGCCAAATCAACATATGACCATGAAGAGTACCTTTACCTTGCGCTTCCACAGTCATGTAATATGCAGAACAATGACCAAACAAACCAGGACCACGTCGATACCGCAATATAATGGATATAAATTTTGAAACAATAAGATCGAAAAAAACTGCGCAAGCGGCTGGATTACGAGCAGCAAAAATTCTTCGAGCCCATCCATCCATATCTTCACCACGAGCAATATCTTCCAAATTTATATCCTCTCCTGCTAAAAGACGAACAATAGGATTGTCGACGTCTGACGGGTTCAGTGTAATAAACAAGGTAGGCGTCCCTCTACTTATTATCATGCCTCTAATCTCATTTCTGAGACTGACTTTGTATCCTGCGCTACCAGGAACATGTCGTGAGATCAAACTAACAGAATTCACTAATGTCATCATCTCTTTTTCAGATTCACTACTAGGAACGTAAAACGAATTTCGTCTACAATTTTCTCTTAATGCTGCTAACTCGTCCAAGTTAATTTGAAGCATTCTATCAACAATTTGTCGGTATTGCGACTTTGGAGCACGATATTGCATATTCGTCGCTACCAATTGTTTTCTTAGTATATTATAATAGAAGAAAGCAAATTGTGAATGACGTTGAAACGATTTATCATGAACGGTAAGTAAATGAGTCACTTGAGCGGCTGCGCTTATTTTTATCTTCCTAGAAGGATGTAATATTCCACCAAGTCCAAACGGATCCAAATCTGGGAAAGCCATTGTTAAAAGAAAAGGATTATCAAAATCACGTAATATTGTACTTCCTCTTCTAGACGTCAAAAAGGGCTGCCCGCCGAGACAACGTTCCAGAGCAGCTAACTTCATGTCATTATAGCTAGCAGGAGTATGATCTCCGAGTGTATAGCCGACATTCTCAATCAAAACATCATCTGTTACAATTCGTAAATCGTCAACATTACGTCGAGTATAATCAGAAGTTGCTAAGTCTGTAGTGTCGTTTGGCAAAAGATGACCGATGTACACAGCACAAGGCATCGCTTCATCCTTATCATGGTCTCTTGGATCGAACAATTTATTCATATTCTCTTGACTATAATAGCCTTTCCAACCAGGAAGAACACCATAATAAGGATTGTTTGCTAATAAAAAATCGATCATGATTTTAACTCGGCTTTTTCGTACCAGAACTGGACCTAAACGCGACATGGCCTCTCGAGATGGAGGTTCTGCACCAACAAATACAACGGCCATCGTATCTCGAATAACTTCTGGTGAAGGAGGTAGTACCTCATTTAACGCAGCCGCGTCAAGAGGAGTCACCATAACATTACCTCTAACACCTCGTCGATAATTACGAAGTACGAAAGTCTGAGCCGGTTCTTCTTGATTCGGATCATAAGCGGACGCCTTAAATCTACAAGTTATACGATTAAAACGCACTCTACATACCAACATGCGCTCAAATACTGTCGACTCGTCGAAGGCCTTTCGCACAAGTTCAGGTAATGCCTCTATACCATAATATAACCAATTAGCTAACGCAAATTTAGGCATACGCCCGGATCGGAGATAATCCAGACAAACAGAACAAACGGACATCATATCAGGCTGATTAATGTTTGTCAATCCCGCTGCACACAAAACAGCTCTTTCGTAAGCATCGAAGTTGTAACTAGTAGGGAGTGTTTTACTAGGAAGACCATCGTTTCTTAACAAAGCCAAATCGATAGTAGAAACGTCCACGTCTAGTACGTTTATCGAACAACTATCTTTCGCACACACAGCACAAGCTACAAGACGAAGATTTGCGGTAGACATCTCTGATTGCCATTCTCGTATTATTTCAGTTCGCAATTCGTCGGTAGGAAGATCAAGATAAGAAAAATCTCTGTCGTTATCAGAACTCGATTTAACTGGGTGTGTGATAGAAGGACATTGAACATCTGTAACAGGTACAATCCCTTCTTCGCCATACCGTCCAAAAAATTTCTGTTTAATAATATAATCAGAACGAGGAGATGTCTCTCGAAATACGAATACAGAATTAACGCATCCGGAATCACAGCAATGAGACAACAAATTCTGGCGTTTATTCTCCAGAGATTTACCACGGTATCGACGCATACCGTGATGACTACATAACACATCCAACTGAGTATGCCCGCAAAATCTGTAACACTCTAACAATTTTTTTAGAGGCGCTCGAAACACAAGACGAGAATGATCTGCGATTTTTTGTATAACCACAATAACGTTTAACGCTATATCTTCCAATTCATAAAACTCATTCAAACGACGAACAGGTATAACACAATTTTCGATAGTCTCAGGATACGATAATATCCGTTCGACTGAGAAATCTGTAAAACCATCGGCGTTTGTATTGAACTAATAAAATAAAAATAAAGTACGTACCTCCGTAGAGCGTGGTCCTGTCCGACGAAACAGGCATTGGTACTAAAGACGAATATAAACAATCATCTATAAATACAGAACAACTATCTTACCAGACGGTTGAACAATTTGGACGAAAGAACCCTCTAGCTCAACCGTTTTATCAGGAGCAAGGGCATTCCAATCACTAATCCAGACACCTACCAATGGATTGTGATATATTATCAATTCCTGACACCTGAAACAAACCAACCTCGTTGTTCAGGCCCTTCCATACGAGAGATAACAGCTTCATCCACACTATCTGGATAGTCGTACTAAACACAAAGATACTTCATAAGAAACAATACCAAGTACCTATGATAGGACGAGTTCCCGTCGTAAGGCCAGGCGCGTAAACGCCTAAATGGTACATCATTGTAACAATTAAATTAAAATTATAAAATTATAAACCTTGCGGATGACAGGAGCTACTGAAGCTTATATCTCCAGTGTCGGATCCCCGAGACGCTGGATCATCGGTCAACGACACCCCGTCCTCAGCGGTCAATCGGACGTCAACCATATCCGACGGATCTTCCAATCGATCAATCGCTATGAATACATCAAAAACAGACCGCAGAAACAAATAGTAATAATAAACACACATTCAAGTAAGACCGGAACCGTAATATCAACACGAGTTGAATGAGATTGAATAATATGAAACGGTTCGAAATTCATGGATGATTTAATGATCGTATGTCTGAGTCGCACTTAATCTCGATACATTTTCTTCTTATATATGATAAATCATAAACTCTCACGAATAGAAAATCGTCCAAAATTAAAAATAGACGCTCCAGCTCCACTCTCTTGATCTCACTCTTACGATTCTTATGACATCTTTACTTAAACCAACGACATCGTATTTCCAAAACTCATGGCATGTTTACTTAAAACGATGATATCATATTTCCGAAGTATAAATATTACACAAAACATAAAACCAACGTTCGAGAGCGACATTCCTGATTTACAATTGATAATAACACAGAACGAGTACATTCGCGCAATGGGACGTGGAAATCGCAGTCGCGTTACGATGGTAAGTGATCAGAGACGTCTGTTACAGTACTAATTTACATGTACTAGTTAAACTATATTACTTCATACGTGTCGATGGCCCCTCTCCCAAAACCCGCATTGCTCGATAAAATCGTGGTTGATATTCGTAATCCGACCATTTACGCTGAAATCGAGAAATCACCTTTATCATCAATATTTTTACAAGGGTAATCACCAACGACTATACAGCGAAAACTATACTAAGCATAAGAAGATTACCTCGTATCAAACAATGTCGCGTCTATTTGACAAAGACTGATCCTATGGAACAAACGTTCAACACTTCTTCATCTAACATATTTTATAATAGATACCATGTTGTAAAGAAATAAGTCTCGACAATTCAAATGATATCCAAACCAAAATCCTAGACGATGAGATCCTAGATGATGATTAACTCATCTTTACTAATTCTTAAGCAATATCTACAAAGTAACAGAGATATCAGTATACATGATATAGGTTAGAATTTACGTCGACCTGGCAACACGTCCAAACACGATACATCCGCATCAATACGTATTCTGACGCACCAGGTGCAAGCCAAAGTCGTTGGAAACACATGTTGCATTGAACCCAAACTAAATCGACGTCTCTTCAACGTTCCAAAGACGGATCGACTTCGTCAAAGACATACCCGTTTTCCGTTATCCAAGGAATGAGTTGTACGAGATCGGAAATGAGGGAAAGTGAGGAGATGATTTGGGAGGGGATCGTCGCCTCTCACAAACGCAACAAGCGACAATACTCGCGAGACAAGTTCCCGTCGAAGGTTTGGAGCAAGTTTGTCTTGTAAAATGCTCCACAACCTCCGCAGATGGGAATCCAGTGCGAAATGCCGAAGGAAAAAGTCAATCCCTTCGACAGGATATCTATTCAGATATCTCGCCAACGGTTCAGGGAAAGGGGTCTTTCCAGAGAAATGCATCCGGGACTCTGTCTGCACGATCAAGTTGACAAGATTCTCCAGGAAGATGTTGGCCGCAGAGGGAAGCATGTTCACGAGACGAACCAGCTTGATGATCCCTTCATTCTCCGCAAGAGTTAACTTCGAGGCGCTCATCAGCAGCTGTAGATCTGCGACGATGCGGAAATGATCCAACAGCTTATGACCGACTTCGACCTTGAAATAGTTGGTCAAAAGTTCAAGGAGGCAAGCAAGGCCTCCAAGCCCGAGAACCAAAAGGCATTTCGGATCAACAAGATTCATAAGAATCAGGCGCAAACCCGTTTGCAGAAACTCCCTCGGCAAGCGACTCTGGTGAGTTGATACCATCTTCAGACTTACTTCAGACCGTCATACACAACATCCTGGAGATGGAAAATGGCATGATTTAAGATAAACTCTAGCGACTCTGAAGAATAAAGGTCAGCTGCTATTCCGTTTGAATTGACAATTACTTGCCTCTAGCGAGTTTGATGCTGTCGGGAGAAGAAATCTGTCGACGGCATCGAAACTGTCGAAAGCTTGATACATGCAACACATGCGACACCAAAGAGCCATTTTGAAAGGGAGCACTTTTGTACGTCAGGAGGTTGTTGCACGGATGCTAATTATCGTTAAACGAAGTACAAGCATTGGAAATCAATAAAGTAGACGTACTTTTAGCGAAAATCACCATTGACAACCATTGCAACAACGTGGTAGACGTCGTACGATCCCAAAACTACCAGGGCCTCCTGCAGGGATACTAGGTCTGATATGCATACGTTAGACCAAAGGCTCACAACAACAGATTCAGGAGAAAATCACCCCTGGCTTAGAATAGCGTATCAGCGATGACAACGACGCCAAGGAGCCGTTTCAGAAGGGAGCGCTGGTGTACGTCGAGAGGTGGTTCGGTGGATGCTAATCGTCCAGAAGGTGTGTTAGACGAAGTACAGGAAATCAATGAAGTAGACGTACTTTTATGCGAAAATCGCTATTGACGACGATTGCGACAACGCAGTAGACGTCGTACGATCCCAAAACTACCATGGGCCTCTTGCGGGGATACCAGAACTGATATGCACAGGTTAGACCAAAGGCTCACAACAACAGATTGAGCAAAACATCATACCTCGCTCAAAATAGCATCTCGGCGAGGACACCGACGCCAAAGAGCCATTTTGAAACGGAGCGCTGGTGTACGTCGGGAGGTGGTTCGGTGGATGCTAATTGTCCAGAAGGTGTGTTAGACGAAGTACAGGAAATCAATGAAGTAGACGTACTTTTATGCGAAAATCACTATTGACGACGATTGCGACAACGCGGTAGACGTCGTACGATCCCAAAACTACCAAGGGCCTCTTACGGGGATACCGGGGCTGCTATGCACAGGTTAGACCAAAAACTCACAACAACAGATTGAGGAAAACATCATACCTCGCTCAAAATAGCATCTCGGCGAGGACACCGACGCCAAAGAGCCATTTTGAAAGGGAGCGCTGGTGTACTTCGGGAGGTTGTTCCGCAGATGCTAATTGTCAAGAAGGTGTGTTAGACGAAGTTCAGGCATTGGAAATCAATGAAGGAGACGTACTTTTATGCGAAGATCACCATTGACGATGATTGCGACAACGCGGTAGACGTCGTACGATCCCAAAACTACCATGGGCCTCTTGCGGGGATACCAGGACTGATATGCACAGGTTAGACCAAAGGCTCACAACAACAGATTGAGCAAAACATCATACCTCGCTCAAAATAACATCTCGGCGAGGACAACGACGCCAAAGAGCCATTTTGAAAGGGAGCGCTGGTGTATTTCGGGAGGTTGTTCCGCGGATGCTAATTGTCCAGAAGGTGTGTTAGACGAAGTACAGGAAATCAATGAAGTAGACGTACTTTTATGCGAAAATCACTATTGATGAAGTAGACGGCAACACGCCAACAGACATGAAACACGATACGTCTGCACCAACGTATTCTGACGCGCCAAGGACGGGCCGAATTCATTTTGGAGATGTGTATTTGACATATTGGACGCGGACCGAATCGACATCTAGCACTCCAAACTTCAAAGGTGAATTGACTTCGTCAAAAACATTGATAACGCGCCAAAGGCGGGTCAGATGTTTTATCGGTAGCCCTATACCATGACTGTAATTTGAAATCAGGATAAAAATCCAGTATCCGACACTGAAGACTCGACGTACAGTTGAAAAGTGTAGTCGTAATTTGACCTCGAAGTAACACTTTGAATGCATCTAATACATCGAGAACGGCTCGATTCAACGTCCCGAAGACGATCTAAGAACGTTATTGCGCGTTAAACATAACGCCTACATCCTTGTGAGTTTTGAGCAAGACGACGTTGATATACTCACTTAAACCATATCAACCGTTCAAAAAGAAGAGTTCGATCTTTAAAAGCCAACTCCCAGATACGATACGCCCACATCATCACATTCTGACGCGCAGGATGCAGACCAAATCGACGTCTTTTAAAAGCTCCAAAGACGAATCGATTTCGCCAGAAACATCAATAACGCGCCAAAGGCGGGCTAAGGAGATGTTTTAACAATAATTCGGAAGTCTTACTGTAATCCAGAAACTGGACTAAGTATCGACTATTCTACACCAGAGACCGGACATACACATATAGAATACTCCAGATGCATACGACCATAGGGCGCAATTCGGTTCCGCTAGAAACGTGCTAACAAGAAACAGCCAGGAACGCTTCGAGGTCGTATAAGAGCCGCAAACCGTTAAACGAGAGACAAAGACAAGCTATAATACGACACGTGATCTGTCCTTTTTTTTTCTTTTTATATAAAAAAATCTACATTTCTATACCGCAACCAGTACATCATCACCGCCAAAGTGCCCGCACGTCGCCTCCAGGTGGCAAGATTAGGTGGTGGACATTTATCCCGAAACTTGGGATCAGCTTGGATCTTGGCTGGTCTGGAATTTCAGCTGTCCACCAGCTGAACATTCACCTAGCTCCCATGTTTGCCACCTCCTGGAAACCATGGAGATAGCAGACAGAAAATATCGAGCTGGCTGTCCTAAGCTTGACCGGGAGAACATTTGTGAGCATAATGTTCATGTAAAGTGGCAATTCCGAAGCGAGCTTGAGTCTTGACCACGGCCAAGAAATGGCAGCAAGTCAGTTCGAAGGAACAGATAAAAAAAAAATCAAATGTTGCGCAACTCAAACTACCGTTGTGTTGATGGGAGAATAAAGGTCAGCCATTTTAAGGTGATAGGATTGATGGGGTCCTAGTGATTAACAACGGCTAAGGTCGAAAATATTCCAAGGGATTAAATAAATCTTACGGGAAGTCACCCACTATAGCTCAAAAACCCAAATAAATTCCTACAGAAATCCCGTCACATCGCAAGTTCTTATTTCAACGACATCTCTAAGTTAGTAACCTTTCCTTAAATATCGTAAAACAAATAGTTTAGCCACAAACAGATAATTTAAATGATATTTAACTCGCCCTGATTGACTGCTAGTAGAATTAAAAGGGACTGTAATTACCTGTTTCAGACAAAATTATTCATTTTGCAATACTTAAAGAAGCGTTACTAACTTAGATGCCCTTAAATTGAGAAAGCCCCCGCTGTGCGTGGCTGAGCATGGCCCGCTAGCGAACTTATAAACAAAAAAATCATTAGGTACTTAGATAAGTACCTAATGAAGGGACATCCATTTTTTCTTCTTTTCTTCCTCTACGACCAATCTCTGTGAAATTCCCAAGAAATTCCCATCTATCAATCTATGTATTGTCTCATACCCTTAACTCTCCCTACTATAAAAATGGAAATACTCGACCTCCTCTATAGGAACAAATCGGACGAAATTCCTCCATCTGATGGTACTCGCTCAGACTCGGAAACCGATCTACATTCGCCCACCGCTTCAATAGTAAACGATATGGTGTATTATAACTCGTTATATCTCCAAAACTACATAACCTAATAACTTTACAACAGACTCCGTCTCCCTGCCTCACTCTTCCACAGACTTGCTTTCATCGCCACCCTCATAAAAAACACGACGTCGGAAGCGATCATTTTACTCGCACAAATAACAACGAAAGCAATGACTCGGACCACAGCTCTGCCGGGTTTTCCACTTCCCAACACTGTGCTTTCGATCCCACTCTCGTTGAGGACCAACCCATTCATATTCGTACCCCACCGACACCCCTGCTCCTACGTTGGCTTCACTTAGACGACGAATACGACTTCGTCCAACCTAAGGTTGAAAAACTCACCAACGACGAGCTCATCGACAAATTCATCGATACCAGCCGTCGTTATCGCCAACACCTCCGCGAGCAATCCATGAACCACCAGACTCACTTTGTGGGCACCGATAACATCATCAGACGTCGCATCCCTGCAATGATACACCATGTTAATTACCACGGTTTTGAAACATTCAGCATCCCTACTCATCTTCTCGAAGTCGACTTCCTCATCGTCTGCTACGGCGACCTCACAGGGGAATGGCGCACTACCAAATACAGGAAGATACACAAAAATTATGTATACTGGATGTGGATGAACCACAAGACTCGTCAACGCACCATAGTTCGGGTCAGGCGTCACCACGTTCGCCTCGACAGCTTTTCGATCAAAATAGCTAAAAAAATTGGATGTATATCTACATCAGAATAGGAAGAAGAGCAAACACTTTTGCATTCAACGTTCACGCACAAACTCCCTTCGATAATCGTACATTTCCATCCTCGTATTGTATCGACATCCCAATATGTCAAAAACACTGACACAGACGCATATTATTCACCGATACATAATATACCAATGCATCACAACGTCCCATATCAATCAATACCTATGACCGAGGAGTGAGCCTCTCCAAGGCGGGTGCTAAACCTTTAGGATTTTCTTTTCTTTTCTTTTTTTCCCCCCTTCTTCTTTGACTAAACATGAAGCTTTCTGCATCCCTCTTTCCAATCTTACTGGCGATGTACGTTGGCAGCGAAATTTAGCGAGGAATTTAATGCTTCATGTCAGGGGTAATAAAAATAACAATGAATGACCCGTACGACAAGGTTAGAGAACACTCCCCAGCATCCACTGAAGCCCTGTCCAGAAGGGAATTCCTTTTTGATGTTCAACCGAGAATCGAACGATAACTGAACCCCTTATACGGAACTGGAAGAACGAGAACAGTAAGAGAAAGCTTCTGCATTAACTGGAATTGGACTTCCTCATGATTGTACCACCAATAACTGGTCACATTAAATCCAGCATGAAGAATCTAACCGCAACAAAACGAAGTTCTTTCAATGGTATGTAGCCAAACCTAAGTTCAGCAATAACACATTCTCTTAATCCAAATATATATATATATATATATAACTTCAACACCAGGCCAATAACGAAGAAGAAAAGAATATCATAGATTATGCAGAAAAAAATAGCTGCATTCTCAGTACACTCTGCGGTCCACGGGTAGAATGACAATAATGATCTATCATATGCGACCAATAAGACGCTACAAATGAATCAACATCGATTTCAAGTAAATTTTTCTACACTCACATAAAACAGCTGTGGCTGAACGTGCGGCGGATAAAATACCCGATTTGCAACCGACTCCATTCAACGACCATGTCGTAGTCCGAGTCGGAACCGCATCATATCCAAATTCCCAATCAGGGAACGATATAAATAGACATCCTTCGTCATTCGAAGACCGCATCGTACAGGGACAATTATAATCAACACCGCATACGTGACCCGGATCATATTGCGACACAAACCGAAACCCTCTGCGATAATATTTTCGGACAATACGCCATACACGCTGATGACTATCAAGATCGTCATTCAAAGGTAGGCGAACAGGAGAGCTCATAGAAAGTCCAGCAAACGTAAGACCTGCATAGGCGTGCCAAAAACCTTGCGAAGACCAAGCCCCAAACACGCACGTCGAATGAAAATGAGCGATGGCATCGAGAGGATTATCAGTCAAAGATTCTATAATGTTTATCATTTGCCGTGAGTTACGACGACGCATCAGATATACTCTTGCGATACCAGCCGTAAAATCGTACGTTAGCAACCGACGAACCAGTTTATATTTACCACCTTTAGACAAAAAACGTAAAACATTGAAACCCCCACAATAACCTGTGTAGATGTCCAGATCCCGAGGAATAAATCTAACACAAGAGGTCATAAGAGCAGGAATGGAAGATCCAGATACAAGCGACCCAGTTGCCGCCTGCATAAGCCTCATTTCCCCAAAATGTAAGTCAAATCTTTTTAAAATTCGACCGACATTGGTCTGTAAAGCCATTGCGACGATCGCTGCACTATATCGCGAGACTCGTGCGAATTGTAAACGATCCTTCATATCCAAATAATCTAGAATATGAAGAAATAGTTCGGTCGGTAAACTGTCAAAAATCCGCACATCTACGACAATTTAGATAACCACGGGAAAACAGACAAATACATACCCGAACGTTGCAGCCGAAAAAACTTGATTTTATCTGCGTCGTGTTTCGAACTAACAATATCATCATCACCTTCTTCTACGTCTACTCCGTAGTCCTTTAGATGGTCGAGATAATTGGCAACAGCCCTGTACAATTTGGTCGACACAATTGCAGTATGGAATAATTGCTCGGCATTCATTGTAGACAAAACTCGTCTAGAGTCAAGACCAGCAGGATTACGGCTGATGAACCGTAAAGCAAAAAACCAAGCGCTGCGAGACATATTGGAAGGCACTAATCCGGTAAACATCAAATCCACTTCGTAATTTAACACTCACTTGTCAACTTCGCAGAAAAGGAAACAACGACTCGTCGATTCGACACCTCTATATCTGTTTAAACCAACTTTCTCATGAGGAGTAATTGAGGAGTAAAACGTCAATAATTTCAACGATTTCCTTACTCACCTACGTCACATCACAACGACTCGAAACGAAAAAGATGTCGTAATATCGTAATATCATACTCACATCCAATGCATTTTCTTAACGAAAACTACAAATTATATGTACGACACGAGGAGTTTCCCGATATAAGTATCCTCTAAATCATGCTAGCTTATCCTCTGCTATGACTACTGTTTTGGATGAACGATACACATGTCCGGGAAAAAACCATGTACGTACTTTTTTTCTTTTACGTTTCCCCCCTTCGTTTCTCTTCTCATCACGTCTGTAACCGTCACTCATACACCCCAGCTTCAATACCATTCGTCTACATATCTACAAAACCGCATCGATCAAAAAAACGTCGTATTTCACATTCGACTTGCGTACGTCATCCGACATAATTTAACGCTACAGTACATTCCCTAATGGCAACATTGACTCAGACATCAAACCATAACACAATTGGATTCCTTGACCTACCAGTAGAAATCATCGAACATATAACAGAAAAAATATACTCTCGTACATTTCCCACCTTAAACATAATGGACGTAGCGGCGGATTACGTGGCCAACAAATTCTCCGATTTTTCAGAAGGACGTTTCAACCTCAGCGCATTGAGCCGAACCTGTTCAAGATTACGATACGTTGTCGAACGAATTTTATATCGTAACATCCAACTCGACTTCACTGGATGGAAGGGTCGAAAACATACCAGATGGCCCGCAGGCTCGCTTCGCCTATTCCTTCGCACATTGAAAAAACGACCGGAACTGGGACGTTTTGTTCGTATCGCATTTCTAGACTTTCAACTATCTTCCGACGATCCACGTCCACTCGAATTCGGACTCGAAAAATTCCTCAACTTCACGCCAAAACTCACCCATCTTTTTCTGTCTCAAACGCCGGTTGCGTTATGGACTATGCCCACAAAACACCTCATTGGTTTTGCTACGACTTATGCTCCTGGTATCCTATTATCCATTATCAAAGACCTCCCTGTCCTCGAGGACCTTCACTTACTCGACTGCCACATGATGGCGCTTGCCGGTGATATTCCACATCACAACTTAAAACGTCTTCGTCTGGACAGCAGCCACAAGCACGCATCTCCCCACTTCGCACGTATTCTCAACATCTGTGGATCATCTGTACATGATTTGAGCATACATTTCTTTGGTGGATTACAATTTCCAACGCCATATTTCGACTCGCAGATCTATCCTACACACTCGGGGGGTAGTGCTATTCGAACACTACATCTAGACAACATCAGCGTATTAGAACATCCTTCGTCCACATATGCACGTCTCCTACACGATCTCCCTTCTCTCGAACATCTACACATATCACACCACGGGGTATTCGCACCGGAAGCATTCCATATACTACCCCAGTCACTACGCTCCCTCACGACGACAAAATACTACGGCCTTTGGCGCTTCGCATCCGCAAAAAGGGGATTTATCCCTGCATTGGCATCGTGTATCGCGAAAAGCACTAGAAAAATCTTACAAGTAAAGGCATCCGAAGGAAACGACATCGACAAACATAACAATCTGTCAACTCTCGTCGAAACATGTAAAAGGAACAAAATACCATGTGAAAAGACTATTAATATAGATGCATTCATCATCATTTATTTGTGAGTACTCTATACCAAACGTTCACCAGCTCATTCAACATTCAAATAGTGCGATTTACAATTCATAATCGCGTCTAAAATAAATTTTGTCGAAAAAAGAAAAACAAAAACAAAAAGAAAACGTCTACCACTGTTTCGTCGTACTCTACAACATAATTACTAAACCTTTAGATTTAGTTTGGTTTAGTTTGTTTGACTCTGGATTTCGATCTCTTTTGCTACATGCACAAGCAAAACTTAGACGTTCAACGTACGAAAAAGAAAAATTAACAAAAGAAAAGATTTATGTCAACTACATGTAAATGGAACAATATTTAAAATTTTACAAAACACAAACAAAACAACCATGCTCGAAATACGTCATCGGCACACATAAAAAATGACAAGTCCAATATCGACATACAAGACAAAGCATTACCAAAAAAAAAAAAAAATGTCGTACAATACATATACGTGAAAAACTAATACTTATGTGATAGACCGAGAATTCGATGTTACGACATCAACGAAATACTAACGATACGGCTCTATGAATGCTCATTTAAAAGATCATGATATAATCACAGACACGCCACAATGGTAAGCCTTCGTTCTCTCGATGACACCCATATCGACGCAAAACAATTAGGAAACCCAATGCTATCTATGTAAAAGAGAGTTCACACCCGAACACCAGGATATGGTCCTATTAATCCGCCATATTTTGGCTCAAGTTCGAACGAGACGGAAATTCTGTTGTATTACTTGCGAACATCTAAATTTTGAAGTAAGCAAAAATGTACCCCGTTAATTACTGTATCCAACAAAATCCAGTGCGACGAAAGAAAACCCCGATGTTCAACATGTACATCACTCAAGAGCGAAGTACCGTATTTCAATATGATACAGAATCTAAACTAAACACATGTTACAGTGCATATACACAGAATTACGTGGAATCGAACCAATTCCACTTCACAACAACGATTTTTCAAAGTTCAATATATCACTTCCACCATCTGAATCGACTATCGAAAACCCGAATGCGCCCAAATTGTATGACACCCCATGGTAAGAGTGTATTCAAAGGCTTTACATTATTCAACGTAAATCAGTCTTCGACCATCGGAGACCTTTAAAAAATCGGCAACTCACGAAATGGAATTCCCACCTGTAACTGTCGATAAGATGGTCAGTGAAGCATTTGCAGCACTGAAAATCGTTCCTCAGTACGAAGACTTGAAATAAACGGAAAAAAAAAAACAGAAGCTAATCACGTATAGGAATCTTCCTCTTCCTCTTCCGACGAATATACCATCCGAAGACGTGTTCGATACAAGAACAACGAACACAATGAACGACGATTTTGATGAATTCATATTAAATCGGATGAACAGACCGATCGTAGAACAACACCATACGATACAAAGTGCTCCTTCGCAACATAAGGTACGAGATACAACTCGGATAAAAGATATATATCTGATGTATGTCAGTTGGACGAAATGGACAGAGAACTAAGAATGTTATTCAGTGCGTAAAACGAAATTCCACGAACAGAGATATCGTACATTACTCCTGTATCAAGTATTTAAATTTAAAGCGAACGTTATGTCATACATTTGACAAACGCCAATGCCCAAATGTCGTTAAGTTGACGACGCTTATAACAGACACGAGTTCTTAAAATAAAATAAAGATATGCGTAAAATCATGTCCAATCTCCCTCGAAACTCGAATCGAACTGAACTATCATACGACACCGTAAAACTCGCCAACGAAAACGTTCGTGGCATCATCCATCCAGCCTCTCTGATAAACTCGAAATCACATCCACCTGCGATTATACAACTCATCGAGATCAACATATCCAATGAACTTATCGGTAACTCACAATAAATTGGCTTTTAACAGACTTTCAACTGATAAATATATATCAGAACATATTGTCAATCGCATATCCGACACAGTTGAATTCGCTTTAGGACCAGAATCCTCCTTCGCCAATAATCGTCGACATACGCGTCATACCAAATTCAACAGATTTGTCGCGAACATTATAAAACGTGCAGATGTCGAATCCATCACCGTGTTCGTGGCACTCGTCTATATCGCCCGAGGACGACCGCACCTCTGTATAGCCGTCGAGGAATGGGCTTTAGAACGCGTCTTTCTTGGCGCCCTAATTATAGCCTCTAAATATACGCAAGAATCAACTCTACGAAATGTAGACTGGGCGACTTGCACTCGTATATTCGGAAAGAGAGATATCGGGAGAATCGAACGAGAATTTTTAGATGTTCTAGATTGGGAACTCAAAATTTCCGAAACAGATCTATTAGAACAACACAAATGTCTTCTTATAATTGCACCGCAGATCTTCAATCTTCCCGAATGATATATTATGTAGGAAAGATACAATGTACTTTCCCACTTCCAACGAATCAAAACGGTCATACAAAACTGCCTCAGTACCACCCATCATGACACACGGCCAAATGCGGCTATGCTATCCCTTGCTCACTGGCACTCAGCTCAACATCCTCTCTACACACTTGCTCAACTTCGACTCAAAACACCCCTTAACGTCTACCCAAATGACTACCCAAATAACTGACGAAACAACCAACCACTTACGACTACCCAACGCGACAATAACTATGCCGTCGTCGTCGTCGTCGACTAACCGACAGACAATACGAGTCCGACATGCTCGCAACGCATATTGAGATCGCCTTACCAAAACTCTCTCGCACTTCTCATACAACGTACGAATGCTCACAACCCTCTACACAACATCAACAACCGTCCGCACAACATCAGCAATCTTCCACAATTATTCCAAATCCTTCG
This sequence comes from Mycena polygramma, assembly GCA_029449255.1. NCBI lineage: Eukaryota > Fungi > Basidiomycota > Agaricomycetes > Agaricales > Mycenaceae > Mycena > Mycena polygramma. The sequence goes on from JARKID010000248.1 coordinate 26,045, forward strand.
ACTTCTTTGGAACAGGCACACACTGAGAAACAAGATATCTCGCATACTGATTACAGGTCCAACGGAACACACTCTCCACTATTCTGCGCGAGAATCGACCGTTACAACGCTATCTGATGAACATATAAGCGTCGAAAGATCAAAATCACCTGCAGTATCTTTACATAAACTAAACGAATTTACAAACATCCTGGATCTATACAACAGTCTCCACAACTCTCAACGAATCCGAGCAACGTACCATTCTTCTATTCAAAAAAAAACGTCTAACTTTATCAATACGATACACACTCTCTCTCCTTCCAATCCTTTCCCTTCTTCTCTTTCTATACACGCACACACCAGCTTATCCCCACGCACATACCACCACACCCCGTCAGTCTCGAGTCTAAACACAACAAACCACTCCGCACACACACAATATCAAAACCACCAACACTATACCACAGAAACGTCGAATCCCGTATCATATTCCTATGCAACGACAACATATCCTCAAATACCAATTCTATGTAATTGACTACTTCTGAAGCCACGTACGCACCACCGCACCTCTACGCAAAAGCGCAACAAATAGAACAGACACGTGCATCTCTCCGCACCACACGCCTCGTACTAGAAGTCTCACAAACTCAACCCCACCATCCACGCCACGTCCTTCATCTCCACTGAGACTCCCTTCTTCTTTTCCCTTACTAACCACTAACCAACTGCAATATATATTCCACAACATAGATCTGCAACGAAAGATCGCTAAGCACACAGAGTGTACGACGGCGGCACCTCGCCTTCTCTCCCCTTCGTCTGCTACCAACCCAACCCCATTCAGCGAGGACGCGCATTAAACCTCATACACAGAAGTCCAAATCCATAAAGACCACACCCTTGACAATCTCGATCGTGCCGCAACTCAGAACGCATCGCAAACGCAACAACCATGCCACTAGTCGCCCCACCACTCCAATCGCAGGCGACCGTGTTCCCACGTATCAATCGCTACTCTATTATCCACTGTACCGATACTAATATACTACAATACGAATGAACGTAACGAACTGAATACACCAACATACTTTGGAACTGTAAAAACTACTCACTTAGTGACTAAATTAAAACCTAAAACATATAGTGTATACAACCATGAACTCATTTAAAGCGTGATCAATGCACAGTTACAAGTTAAGCGTGTTCGCCGACTCAAAGCATTTCAATCCATTCTAAGAAAGAGGAGGAGGAGGAAGACAAAAAGAATTGCCCAAATCGATATTTTATGCCTACTATATGCAATGTCCCAGGGAGCGGACGAAAGAAAAGACACGTTGAAGACATCTGTCACGAAATGCGACAAAAAAAAAAAGACATATGGCAACCAAAACAATACTTCAACACTATCAATCGAACTCATTTTCCTCGTCATCCATCCAACGCTGATGTACCGTTAAATCGGGATTCCCTGGCATACTCCTTGGAATTTCTGCTCTCTCTCGCCAAACGCGAGCGCGCCTTTTCCACCGCCCAGCTTCCAACTCCAATTGGTGGAAATCTACTTCCAACCTGCCAACTCGCTGTTGCAAACCGAGAAACCGAGTCGATACCAGACCAAGAAGAACACACATCTCGCGCATCTTCTTCTGTCGCAGAACAACACCATCAACACCATCAAAATCATCCCCGTTGCCAAACGAAAAATCGCCGGCACGGCCCCAAATCGAATCGACAGAGGCGGAGTCTGAGTTATCGAACAAAACGCGGCGTAGCGTATTACAGGCCTGCAGCATCGCCTGCCAATCTAAACCAACATCTCAATCACACATCGGTACAACAACCAAAATGCACTTTACGCACCCGTCTGAATACCATCTGGAACAACATGAGAAGCCCCCCCCTCCAGATTCTGCTCAGACGAAACAGACGTATGCTCCACCTCGGAAACGACGACAGAAGACGAGGTCACATCGGACGCCGTAATAGCACGATCTTCAGACATGAAAGTAGATAAGAAGAAATGACTCAAATCATAATGCGCACCAGAAAACACGCCACATCGGATAATCACTGTATAAATAAAATACGGTAAATACCGAATACGAAAGAACATTCTATATACGTATGTACACGATCACCGAAACCTCGGCTCGAAATTTCGAACAACTAATGGTCCCACCGAGATGCCGAAGATTCCTGGTAATCAAGACCACACAACACGTGGTGCATCCCACACCGAAAAAAGTGAAATTTCAGCTCACCTATCGAAAACACTGGTTTATAGGCTACCAAAAAAAAAAACCAGCCGAACACGCAAGCGAAACTATTGGATTCGGCTGCCGTTTCGGCCGAGAGAGCCGAAACTAATTGTTTCGACGGCAGTTTCGGCCGCCAATTCGTGTGTTCGGCCGGCCCGAAACTTATTGTTTCGGCGCATTGCGGCTAAAACTGCGGTCGAAACTAATGTTTCCAGCAACGTTTTGAGATTCCATCTCAACTGGGGCTAAAATCTTTGCTTTCAGTAGGGTGTTCAGCTGAGCTGAAATTTCACATTTCTTGGTGTGTCCACCTTCAATCGCCATTCTCCCACCAGATCGTTCAGATCGTCCAGGTCGTTTGAGACGCTGCTCTGAACTACCTCCGTCTTAGAATAAACTGACGCTGACCTTGACTTCGAAACCTCTTCCCTGTCTACTACTAAGGGATAAAAAGTGACCAAGACTATTCGACGTATCGAAAGTTCGAAACCGCTAAGCGCACGACTGAAGCTTCTTCAAAAGCTTGTTTTCAACCCAAACCTCTTACATCAGCTATATCCTCGAGCACCGCAACCAAGAGGTCTCTGTTAACTCCAAAAGGTCTCTGTTAACTCCAAAAGAACACGACCAATTCCTCGCTAAGAACCGTTGTTTCTATTGCCGTGAGCCTAGACATTCTAAACACAATTGTCCATCGCTGTATGAAGCTCCTGCACGCAAAATTCTAAATTTCCAAAATACAAAGATAAACTCAGCGTCACACCACCAGACAAATTCGGTCCCTCCACATCATCCGCATCCACTATGCTCAATAAAAATGAACGCGTATTACACATAAAATATCGAAAAAACAAAGCCAAAACCAAAAGCAATTGTTCATCGTACACTAGTATTACGAATAGGGACATCCAGATCGCCTCATCGCAAACATTTTTTCTCTGAATAACAATCCGCTATGGAATTCAAGAAGTTTAATATCAAGACCAGAATCCTTGGAAATAGCTACCGCATTTTTAAAGCTTTCCGCCGGCGGAACCCTACGTGGTGTGGCACGAAAAATCCGAACACACTGCAAGGACTGACGAGATCGAATCATATCAAAGAACGATTCGTAGTCCGATTCAAAATCGTAATGATATCCGAAGGCAAAAGAAGTAAGCCGGGGGCAAATATCGGAAGCCGACCCCGACAAAACCATCGCATCCATGAAAGGAGTATTACTTTCGTCGGTTTCGTTTTGGATGGCTAAATGAGTCAAGTTTTTAAGCTCCCGGATGATACACGTCGTTTCATCGTCCAGTCGACAAGGCATCAGGACGAGGTGTCGAAGGGTACACGATGAACGATGGACGAAAGGAATTATGTCGCGTCGACGATCGCATCCTGTCGGAATCAAGAGACACTCGAGTTCTGGTGCCGTGATCCACAATAAATAAAACGCGTCCTCCAAACAAAGTCGACGAAGATGAGGCAAAGTAATCGCATCGTCTGGGTCCGGTTCGTCTCGACCACAAAAAGACAATGCACATTCCTCGAGACGTGCAGTCATTTTAAGCATTTCGAAATGCTGTCGAGTAGGATAAGCGCCACTATAGCGAGTAAGCTGGTCCCATGGTAGCCGTATGGCCGGCGATCGTGTAAAGTGGTTATCCGTCACAGATACGTCTTATAAGTGAGGAGATGCGGGTTGAAAGACGTCAGGAAGATGAAGTTCGAATGGATACACATCGAGCTTCTGCAAGCTCCCAAGACGACCCTGCGCAGCGTACAACCAATGGGCTTCAGGAGCGTGATGCATATACCTATGCTGCCAATGAACGCGAATACACAAGGTACGCCAACGATCGCAAGTCGATACAAGTAGCTTCGTTGTATCACAGCGGGTTGTCCTATGCACATTGTGCAAATGAACATCCAAAAGAATCGTCGGCGCTCGAGCGAGTTGAGTCCGGAGCCTCGAACGAAAGTCCCAAGGCTCCGAGACGGGTAAAACGATCGTCGACCATAGACTTTGGTACGAGATCGCATGATCACGCCACCTTTTGCATACGAGACCAAGGGTCCAAGGGGGTTCTCTCGGATCGTCCTCTGTACGTCCAAGACTAAACGCTGGGACCGTTACGAATGCGAAGATCTCGCAAAGTATCTCTCCAGGAAGACGACGGATCGGCGAGAGCGTGGAACGATGCAATCGAAGGAAGTTTTCCAACTCTGCAAAGTGGTCGGAGATATAACTAAAGGTTTCCTTTATTTCGTAGAAAAAATTGCTCGTCCTGTGGTATTCCAACGAGGCGTGCAATATGGTATCGCGGATCGCCAGAATCTCCGAATCAAGAGGAGCGTCGTTGCTCGTCAACAAATGAGTGATAGCGGCAGTAGTTGGATTTCTCATTATACTGGACGCGAAGAGAGAATCCAACGCTCCGAGATCGATGGACGAACATCGAGAACACCTCTCTTCAAGAAAGGAAGATGTCCTAAAAACGCGTAAGTAACACACATTTACTTAACACTTTTCTCTTTCACTCACATCTTCAAATTTTCTACAGCGAGATCGCAAAGCTGTACTTGCTATGCAAGCAGGAGTTATATCTCTTTCAAGGATAAAAATGACGTATCTTTTCATTTCATTTCACACTCTCTTCCTCCGTGCATTGCAATTTGATACGGCATATATAATGTAATCTTTCTTTTAAAAATGGCACACGCTTTACCGCCGAAATTTACCAAGATCCAAGTTACGTATGGAGCGCCGGGTGACGATTTACTACGCTACGTAGTACGCATATATCTCAACGTCACTGACCAAACTTCGAATCAAAGTTAACAAACACCACATCACTTCTTACTTGAACTCACGGTCCGTTTATCAACTAAGTACTAAAATAAAATTACAATACGTATCTGAAACGAAACAGCATCATAAATAACACATATGACGCACACAATGCACAAGACACTCGAAAAGAGACACATCAAAATTATACCAAAACTACACACGAAATGGAACGCCAGCCAAATACCCTACTACTGAAAAAAATTCAAAACCTCAATTGAACAATCAATCAATTTCGGCCACTAACCCATCTTCACAGCCCCAAACCAAAAAATATCGCATTCCGCCAACCCAGGTAGGTATTATTACACGAACACATTATTTCGCCGGACAACAACCACAACCAAATATTCCAGAACACCGAAGCTCCACTAAAACACTTCATATCGCCCCTCTGTTTCTTTCTTCTTTTTTTTCCCTAGACGCAAACTTTTTTATTCACCTCTGATTACGACTATACCGCCACATTTGCATCTCGCAACTATCTCGTATTTCAGACGACAGATTTGTACGACCACATCATACAATATCAATCCTCTTCACCCTCAAACCGTCGTACATCCGTATGTCCACCGCGCTTGATTAAGCTCCAAACTGACATCGTAACACTACAAGAAATTACCCTACATCGTCATGTCCTCCGAAAGTATTCGCAGAATTATACCACAGATTCCCCCAGAAATCATCGCACGCATTTTATGGTGGTCTTTCGGAGAACGTCGAGAACGACACATACCAACTTTCGACGTACGATGGAATGCTCTACTAGTCAACAAATCATGGAGAACAACTATACTGACTCAACCGACCCTATGGAGCATTATATCCGTCGGTAATATCGAATCTTCTGGACTACCTATCGATGGACTCCCCGTCTCATTAGAGAAATCTGGAAAAGTCCCTCTCGACCTCACCATAGACTTATGGGAACCAGTCCCTTCTCTTCCATCCCGCGTATTCTTCCAACAAAACCATTCAGCTCTAGCGCGTGCGATAGAGCGCTGCTGGAAACTCACTGTTCGATGCAAGTTTGACCAAACTTGGGAGAATTTCTTGGACTTTTCCATCGGACTTCACTGTCCAACCCTTCGATACCTCATAATCGACATAGCTCCTCCCCGACATGTCGGACTAGACACGACAAACACACAGGTACCATTCAACAGCAACGTACCTTCTCTACGAGTGCTTTCTGTCTGGTGGTCGTTTGTGCCTTGGGCACTCCCTACCTTAACAGAATTACACTTACATGAGATATGCGAAGACATAGAAGTAACCACGAACGATCTCAAATCAGTTCTGAATTCCACCCCCCTCTTGGAAACCCTTTCCCTAAACCATGTAGAACTCGTCCGAGATGGGATGTCTCTACTATCACCAACCGATAATCATATCACATTACCACAACTCACCCGCCTAAACGTGGTTCTTGGACATCCATCCTCCGAACGTATATTGAGGTCCTTGAGACTCCCAATTCTACACACCCTACGATGGTGGGTCGACACGACCTCGCTACACACTCGATCTTTCGGAGTGACATTTTTGGGTACCGTGCGCAAAGCAACTTTTGGTGGACGAGAAGATGTCCTACAACTGTTAGACGCACTTCCAGAACTACAACGTGTGGAATTTGAACATTCTCCACCGAACATCCTTCTCCCTCGCGCAATGGACAAACTATCAAAAGTCAATCCAGACGGTACTGTAGTATGTCCTCGTCTCCAACACATCATCGGTCAAAATCCTATGACCACGGAGGAGATTCACGATTTTCTCGCTACCCATATATCAAACTCATCCATGACCGACTTTTCAGTTGCTTTACCTCACAAACTTTGTCCGAACACTGGACGATGGACTCATTACAATTTCGAATATGTAGATAGAACAACACGTTTCAAACAAAGCGGCGCTATTGATTTGAATTGAATCTTGAATCAAATAATAATAATAACAAAAACCCCATTTTCGATGCCTTTCATTTTGATTTTCGCCCATTTCCTCCTCGTACATCTTCAATCTTCGAGTACGTACGAGTATCCCGCGGGCGGCTCACAATATATTGCAGGCAAGGCTTCTGCCACGTTGAATCCTCGCTTTACACATTTCCGAATCCTCACAGTTTTGGCTGAACGGTGGTAAACTCCATTTAATGCGAAGGCTAATCCCGCAGAGTACACACAACCACTCCGCTAGCAAACCAGCATATATACGGCGAAAAGAAAGAAGATCCGCAACATGATTGAGCCAACACACCTTCCGTCCGACGTCGTCCTTAAGATCGCACACACCTTTATACAGCCCAGAACACACCAAATTCCTCATACATTAACTTCCAAATCCACGACCGCCGACACACTTTTGGAGCCGTGTGCAAAGAATGGCAATCGTTGTTCTCATCACCCTGACGGGCTGGGAAGCGCACGATCACCCTGGTTTGGTGAACCCCCTCCCCATCGTTCGAACGCGCAGCATATCGGAGCTCATCGCTGAAAGCCTCCCCTTACTCAAAACTCCCTTCGATCGCACTGTAGAAATCACAATCAGTGCACCCAACTTGAACGAACGGCATCGTGTCGCCTCTGTACTTTCAGCGTTTAATGCCCCGAAATTGTCGTGCGCGCGACACACATGCGCCACAGACCTCACGTGGACGCCCAGTCTCGTGGATTTTCCGGCCCTCCCCAAGCAAGCGAATCTGCAGAAACTCTGCACAGCCGTCATTGCACCGCTGAGGGCTGCGGCGGCGTATCGCAATCTAACATACTTACATCTCATACGTTGTGAACCGCGCTTCACTTGGGAACGGTTACGCGACACTTTGGAAGCCGCACACGAGCTGACCGTGTTGGTCTTAGCTGACGTCGGCTGCACAGTACCTCAAAGGGCGGCGGACATCTCTATGCCAAAGTTGGATTCGTTTCAGCTCACGTATAGCCGGGATGAATATGTTCAACTTGCGGCCATTATTGACATGCCGAATATTCGCAGAGTTCGATTCGAAGCATGCGGAGTCGCGTCCCTCCTACCAGTGCACCAGACAACAAAGAGGATGACGGACAACGCCGATGCGCTGGATATATTCGTCGCCGACAACATACTCAGCGATCTGGTCGCCTTTCTGCCTTCACTTTCCTCGACCGGGGTGTTTTGCTTCGGCGTTGTGGGAGCCACGCCGGGGACGCAGTTATGCTTCTTGCCACCTCACATCATTTGCGCCTCGCTCGGCTTCGCCACCTGGCGATGTTAGAAACCGTTCTTCAGAAGCAGATACGAGAAGGCTTGATACCGCGTAACTCGTGGCATGAGACGGAGAGTAAACAGTAGAAAATTGCTGACAATGACAATTATGTTTCGCGGCGTCATTCTGACCACACGCGATGCAACCGCAGGACCCTGCCAAGAAGTGAGAGAGGAGAGCTTGCCGCGCAGCGAGGGAATTTGGGTCTTCGTGCAGCTGAACATGGTGCATATGATCATCAATTTCGTCAGAAACGAATTATTCATGGTGAACAGATTTAAATTGGGATTATCCGAGAAAAGGAGACGGTCCAAGGAATCGAACCCGCGGCGCTCGATCGAAACTCTAACATCTAGCAATTTGAAAGAGCCGGATGGCGCGACAAACGGGGTATCAGGGAGCTCTTGCGAGGAAGCATCCGTAGAACGATGTGCAGACGGCACAAAATCGACGAACTTGCGACCGCGAGAATTCGAATGGACTGCCTTGCGACCGGAGGAGGAAGAAGAGACAGAAGCAGCGGGTAATGGTTCGACAGCAGGGGAGACGACAGTAGTTTCGGTAGGCTCAAAGAAGATGTGATAAATTTCACTTCCACATTAGGGAATTCTGATTGCATCACTTTGATTTCATCATTTTGATCGTTTATTTCACTTTCGTCCTTCGTCCTTCGTCCTTTGCCCCTATACCCCTAGCTCCTCTGTTTGGGCGATTTTGGTTTCCCTCTCTTTCCCTTTTCAAGCACGCATCTATGCCCAGAATCGCCCCCATCCGTAACCCTCTCGCCTGTTCTTTTGAATCCCAATGTCTCTCGCAATTGAAGGCTTTACCGTTCTCGACACCACGTCAAAACCCACTATCAATATAGATAGCGGGCAAATGCTTCTCATTAGACACAATACATTCACCAAAAAAAAAAAAAAAAAAAAAAAAAAAAATTCCCTGGGCTGAACACCGAACTGAAACTGCAAGTTTCAGCTGGGCGACTTACTCTACAGCCTAAACTCTTGGTTTCGTGACACCCGCCGAAACAGCGATCGAAACCATTCCTATATTATTTCAAACCTCATCTCGAAACCTTTGCTAGCTGAGTGTTCGATTGAGCTGAAATTTCATATTTTCCCATTTTCTTTCTTTCTTTCTTTCTTTTTGTTCAAAAAAACATAAATCATATTACGCATAATACAACGGGAAACGGAAGAAACAAGCATTTCTACTACTGTCGCCGATACAAACATCCGTATCGACTCATCGCGAATAGACTTTCTCTAAACAAGAATCCACTATGAAGATCGAAAAGCGCAATATCGAGACCACTGTCCTTCGAAATAGCAACCACCTCCATCAAACTGTCCATCACCGGAGTCCCAAGTGGTGTAGCACGAAAAATCCGAACATAACACAAAGACTGGATGTCTCGAGGTCCACGTCGAGATCGCACCATATTGAAAAACGATTCGTGGTCCGACTCGAAACTGTTCTCGTACCCAAATGCAAAGGAGGTAAGTCTGGGACAAATATCAGCGGCTGATCCCGACAAAACCATGGCATCCATAAAAGGACCACTACTCTCGTCGAACTGATTTTGAAGTACTAAAAAAGTCAAATCCTTGAGCTCCCGAAGGATACTCATCGTTTCATCGTTCAATCGACAAGACATCAGAACGAGGTGCCGGAGAGTACACGACGAGCGACACACGAACGGAATTATTTCGCGGCGATAATCGCATCCCGTACGTATCAAGAGGCACTCGAGCTTCGGTGCCGTGATCCGCGATAAGTAAAACGCGTCTTCCAGACAAAGGCGACGAACACAGGACAACGTGATAGTGTCCTCCGGGTCCAGGTCTTGTCGAATACAGAAGGAAAGCGCGCATTCTTCGAGACGCGCAGTCATTCTAAGGATATCAAGATGTCGTCGAGGAGGATATGCACCTCTGTAATAGGTGAGCTGATCCCATGGTAATCGTATGGCCGGCGATGGTGCAAAGGTACTATCCGTCAAGGATGCCTCCTGCAAACCGGGAGATAAAGGTTGGAAGACGTCGGGAAGATGAAGTTCGAATGGATACACGTCGAGTTTCTTTAGGTTTGTAAGACGGTCCTGCACGACGCACAACCAATTGGATCCAGTAGCGTGGTACGAAAACCTGTGCTCCCAATCGACACGGATACACAGGCTGCGCCAACGATCGCAAGACGATAGAAGTAACTTCGCCGTGTCACATTGGGTAGACCTATGGATATTGTGCAAGTGAACGTCGAGAAGCGTCGTCGATGCTCGAGCAAGTTGAGTCTCCAACCTCGATCGAAAATCCCATGGCTCGAAGACCGGTAAAACGACCGTCGACCACAGACGTTGGTATGAAATCGCATGATCGCGCCACGTTCTGCATACGAGACCGAGTACCCAAGGAGGGGAGTCACTCGAATCGTTGCCTACACATCCGACACCGGTCACTGGATTTGTTACGCATGCGAATATCTCGCAAAGTATGTCTCCAGGAAGACGACCGATCGGCGAGAACGTGGAACGATGCAATCGAAAAAAAATTTCTAGCTCTTGGGAGTCGTCCAAAACACGTTCGAAGGTTTCCCTTATTTCGCAGAAAAGATCGCTCGTCCAGTGCTGCTCCAGCGAGGCCTGAAATATCGCATCGCGGATTCCCAAAACTTCTGGATGAAGAGGAACGTCGTTATAGGCTAACAAATGAGTAATCGCGGCGATGGTTGGATGTCTCATGACACTGGACTCGACGAGAGAATCCAACGCTCCAAGGTCGATGGACGAACAACCGGGACACCGATCTACGAGAGAGGAAGATGACCTTCAACAAACGTATAAATTACTTGCGATTTTTCCGTTTCAAAAGACCACTCACATCTGCGGGTTTCGCTATAACTGAAATCAAAGAGTCGATCATAAATCGCCGACCATCAAGAGAATTATATCTTCTTTTTCTTTTCTTTCTTCAATTGAATATAATGACGTACTGCTTCTTTTCTCTCCTCACCAGAAAATTATTCCCATAATACGAGATATAGAGTAATTCTCGTCACAATGCAGTTCCACCGCACTACCATCACTTACGTCTTAAAGTCACCTTTACGTACGTTACTTTATAATATCGCAATAGCTTCCATCATACCATACATCATCATATCGATGCCATTCGTTACAATCACAACGGCACTCGAAAGCGTCTTCGTATCCTTTTATCAGCAACCACATCCCATATAAAAATCACCAACACGACATTTAAAACAATACCAACATTATTAACACATACGCCCACCAGGAAATACAAAATTTCACTTCAAACAAACACACTGCTAAAATTCGACCCAGTCAAGATAGATTTTGAAATATCACTGAAACGATCAGTTTCACCGATGCCACAAAACCAGGAGTTCAGACTCGGTGTTTGAACGACCTAAATTTAAGACTTATTATTTCAGCAGATTGTAACCCAAATTAACTATTCGACGACACCAAAACCACCATTAAAACCACATCAAAACAATTAGTTTCAGCTCTCTTGGCGAAAACGTACGCAAAAAAGATATTTTCAGCTTCAGAAAAAGCCATACTGCACTTGGAGCTGAAATTATAGTTTCAGCAGGATGTTCAGCCGCGGAGAAATTTTCTTTTTTTTTTCAGGGGAGGGTTTCTTATCTTCTTTCTTTTTTTTAAAAATGTCAACCAAAATTATAGAACTTTCAGAAAGAACATGATATCACGGAGAGTTACACTATCAACTCCAAAACCACCATCCTCGCCCTTGCCTCACTACGTGTGCGAAGTACGAACACAAGAACACCTTGTTCTTCGTCCACTTGCAACGATCTATTTTGTAACGATTCCTGTATCCCAAACCTATAAAATATAGAACCGTTGCGTAAGCAGTTGAATTTCGTGTCATTCACAAATAGATGCAAATTTTCTTTGAATACTCCAAGTGAAAATGTCGTAAACACCGGATCAGAGTAAGGCCGTCGGTAGACACCAATCGTAGACGCTGCTGCAATACCAACAAATACGGGAATTCTGTCGATAAATTTCCTTTCTTTTATCCTGATCCCGTGTTCCGCGAAAGATATACAACGAAGTCGATCACCGCTGACAACCACTACGTTCGAATATCCGTCGTCGCCATCAGACATTCTTCCAATAAATGAAGGAGAGAATGCCTCATGCGTCGCAAACGTGCGTACCGACGACGATCGCAAAGGTTCCATTGGATTTGTCGTAAGACTGTCCGGAAAGTCGTACACCGAGATTTCGGTGGCCCCGACGACACAAAAACGTTTTGAGGTGAGCATAGTAAAAGAAACACGATGCACTAGATCCTGATTAACTTTAATAAGACTATTAACCTCACTCTTCAACGAAAAAAAAGACGCACCTTGCAAATAACACGCATATTGGATCCACGTACCACACGACACTCTTCAAGCAACAAAAAATCGTAACTAAATATACGACATACTCGCTTCGAAAGTCGATATATTAGAATCAGTCGATCTTCACAACAATCTAGATGCATTAAATCCGGGGGAACCTTGCATGAGAAAAGGACATCCGCTGTTTTAGACTCGACATCGAGCGGACAAATGTACAATTCGGTATTGTCGACGTCCCTAATTTCATTGTACAGCGATACCAATTGAATACCAAACAATAATTCAATACCATCACTCACCGATTCGCGGACAAGAGCACAACAACCACATATTTTGCAATACAGTCGATCCAAAAAATCCTCATAATGCTGAGGACTCTTTCTGAGAAATTGGGCAATGTGATAGGGGCACTATATGTCGTTCTCCAATCGTAAATGATGACTCCTAACTTGCCGGCCGTTATAACGAGTTGAGTTTGTGGAACTAAAACCACTCGACAAACGTCGAAATCTACCGGAAAACAGAACTCCTGTGCAGGGATGTAATCGCGACTTCTCCAAGCTTGAAAAACACGACAATTGCGAAGGACGTGACATTTAAGTTTGGTTAAAGACCAATTCGTAGTATCAGTCCTACACCGGTTTGGGTTACGGATCACATCTTCTACGTCGATATTTGCATATACCCAGAAACCTCGAGTTTCAGTCGCTTTCATCCGCGTACAAGTCTAAAGAAACAATAAGCCGTAAAACAAAAGACGACAATAAACAAACAGCGAACAACGACAACGCATCTCGAACGGTCAAAAAACGCAAAATAAACGCTATAATATCGAACGGCATCACGGAAAGCATATTCGAAAAGACGACGCCGATTTCAAAACGACCACGCAGTACATGTCGTTTTCGCCACGATATTATACGAGATAGAATAAGATTAGTAAGACGAGATCAATCATATATACGCCGCCTGTTACGTAGTAAACAACTCGGTAGTACAAACACCAACATCCGTCCAATATCCATCCGTTATCGTACGAATCTTCTCGCTCTTACAACTACTGAAAGGCCGTCTCAAATGATCTTCCAACCGCCGTTTACTGCTAAACACTCTTTTACAACCGCCTTCACGTAACCTTCCAAACGACATATACGTTCGAGAGGAGCACACGCTTTTGGACAAAATCCCTCGACAACACCATATTTCACCCTTTGCACGATGTTCAATCAAATGCCGATTTAAGATCGTCCTTTGAGACAACAAAAAAAGACGACCACAAACGGGGCATCCAACTTTGGTACGACCTTCATCATTCGTTTCGTTCGTTCGCTTTACGACATAATCATCCGCGGACTTGATCAAAGGAGCCTCCTCCTGTAAATCAACAGTAAGGCTACACCTGTCTAGAAAGTTACGCAGGTAAACTCTATATCAATCCTATGCAAACGATATCTAACCTGTCGTAAAATCTCTATCTGTTTCAGACCAAACATTATCTCCTATGAATCGAAATAGCGTAGGTGAGTGAGGTCGCCGAAACATAAGCAACAGTCTCGCAACGTGTACTCGCATATCAAACTACAAGACATTCATATATATCTTAATATTACGTCCAAAATAACGTGATGTACCGAACTTCGAGACCATCGGACTAATAAATACAAAATAAAACACAAATCACGTCACAAAATACAAATAGATACATGCCACTGCATTATTAACAACACCACTCTGACATAACTTACACCTCGCACTGACACAATATTCCCCATGCCGATTCCCTACCGTAACAGTAACGCCCTGCTTATCATTGATCCAACACACGATTCAAATTCCACAAACACGAATTCGCCGAAAATACATTTCAAATTCCTACTGTTCAATTTCACTATCCATTTCCAACTCGATCAACGACTCCCTGCCAACTACCAAGTCAAGACCTGAATACCGGACACTGAAATTCCACACTTCTATCCCAACCCATCAAAACTTCCTTTCATCCTGAACGATACACACCCTCCATACACACGACATTCAACCAATTCTCGAGGGAAAACTACATTCTATAATATTACCGCACAAAACAAAAGACAACACATCTTTCTCAATACATATAGCTATCTTTACACGTATGTTCAAAACCCTACACCTACTTCAGCTCAACAATACTGACGCATAAACAACGTTCACATACGGATTTTCATAACAGACCCATTACTAGTATGTGCGACTTATATACCTATAAATCGAATCAGCTGAACTTCTATCGTAGAACCTAGAACCGTACAACTCACATGAGGTCTGACTTCGTACGATACGCGAGCTGTCTGTCCATTAAGACTATATCTACACCACCATCGAATAACTCCGCTATATTACTCGACAGTATAGAACAACGTTCATATTGTATCTGACCCGTTTCAAAAATGCGAATCCAACGCAGTATCGAGGGAATAGAACGCGGCCGAAGACGAGAGCGAATCATATCAAAGAACAAGCTCCAATCCATCACGACTGGGACTCTGTATCCAAACACGAGCGAAGTCAATCCAAGGCACACCCCGATCGAAGGAGGCGTCAAGGTCAGCGCCTTTATCCAATCGATCGCATTATCCTGGTCCCAAACTTCGAGTATCAGATAAGAC
Source organism: Mycena polygramma (assembly GCA_029449255.1). Classification (NCBI taxonomy): domain Eukaryota; kingdom Fungi; phylum Basidiomycota; class Agaricomycetes; order Agaricales; family Mycenaceae; genus Mycena; species Mycena polygramma. The sequence goes on from JARKID010000248.1 coordinate 41,417, forward strand.
AGATTCGGAAGGAGGCGTAAAAGAGACAAAATCTCCTCGTCGATTCTACATGGCATCAGACCCAGTCTACGAAGATCACATTTTGAGCGACCAATGAACTGAAGTACCACATTCGTATGATCAATTCCGCTAGCGACATAAAGTTCCTCCAATATCGGCGCTGTAATAAACGACAGACAAAACGCGTCTTGTAGACGAAGACGACGCAGACAAGGCAACGTAATCACAGAGAATAAACTGATGTCCATCGAGTCTATGTCATCTTGATCCAAGAAAGACAACGCACAATCCTGTAACAGCACGGCCAAACGAAGGACGTGAATTTGTTGAGCAATCGAAAATGCACCTTCGTATCGAGTGACCTGCTCCCAAGGCAACACAACGAGGGGCGAACAGATAAATGCACAGTGCGTCAAAATTACCTCCCGCAAACTGGGAATCGAACCGGAGAATATGTCCGGAAACCAGAATGGATGTAAAACAACAGAGTAGAGTTGTGTGAGACGGCCCCAAGCACGAAATAGCCAACCCATGGTACGCCGCTGCTGAGTCAAGTCTAGGCTTTGAAGAGGATTCGTATTAACACATAAACTACGCCAACGGCCATACGTGGACGCGAGCAATTCTTCAAAATCGGCGTCCGGTGCGTCTTTAATATCGTGTAAATGTATATGTAACGGTATGCTGCTTGCTCGACGTAGCTGTACCTGGATCTTTTCGAACCGAGAAGGATAGTTGGGGTAATGAGAAATCACGACTGTGGACCACAGCATCTGACATGAAACTGCGTATCGCCGCCAACGACAACAGACGGCACCGAGACTCCACGGCACATGTATCGAATGCCACCCCTGATTACTGTTCGACGACATCGTCCACACAAATATTTCGCACAGCAGTTCCCCCGGAAGCCGGCGAATCGGAGAAATTATAGAGCGATGAAGACGAACAAAGTCTTCAAGTCTGCGGCGTATGTTGTCGAGACTAGTAGACACGAGTGACACATCGTCGAGTTCGTTTTGGCTACGAACCACGATATCGCGAATGAAGGAGACATCCAACTCAGACGGAGGATCGTTGGTCGTCAATAAATGATCGAGGTTGGGTGTATACAGCAGAACGGGCGATAACAGATACGAATATAACGTCCTAGGCTGCAGAGACTTCATCCCACAATTTGAACATTCGATCTGCCTATAAAATATTCAACAACAGATGGAGAAGGAAAGATAACCCATACATGACACAAACAACAACTCGAAAACAAGACTCAAAAATCAAAATCAAAAACAGAAGACGCGTATCTGTGTACGAAATCTAAAAATCGCGTATACAAACAATCATACCTTTTAAAAGAAAAAAAAAAAAAAAAAATAGACGCAACGCTACGATTATCAAACGGCTATTTAATTTTTTAGACAAATATCGACATTAACGAGAATCATACCACACAAAATCGAAGGATTACACACAACTATATCAACATTCGAATACACAATACGAGAATCATTTGTAAATCGACACCATACAAATACACCGACCAACGAAAAGGCTATCCTTACAAAATATCGTACAAATCAACTCACGTACTACTCACGTCCACCCACTCAACTCACAGTACCCAAATCACACAGACAACGAAAATTCAAGGAGATAAAAACTTGAGACATACCACTTACATACTCGAAAATCTTAGTGAACTCAAAATGTCTCAGAAAATGTCGAGAGCAACAGACAATTTCAGCAACGCAATGAAAACCTTTAAAAATCGGCGTCGAAGGATAGGAACTTCAAGCAACCAAGCGATCTGCTCCTCCAGTGCCTAGATATAGCCCCAAGGTCGCCAACACTTCCTACCGGACAATGAACCAGGCGGTCAACAATAGAACGCTTTGTTTAACAATGATATCCTTGCGTTGGAATAGGACATCATTCCTAAGAGCAACGTGCTTGTATAAAACCCGGGTGGTTCAGACAAAATCGATGCCAAGATTTCGCGTATAGATATACCCACAATTTCAATAACATGCTATATTACAGCTGTTTACACAATTGATGACAGTCCGGAAAAATAAAAAGAGAAAGAACAAATTGAACTCGCTATATTCAAAAGCTCATTTCTCACTCAGTTTTGCTTCGATTCACAAGTTTCTAAGTGCGTTAGAAAGACACAGGACAGGGCTATCGATGAGTACCATACACAACTGATGCGTCGACAAAAAAAATTGCGTCTCCTTTTGCCTTTGGTCGGTTTCAACCATACATTGGAGTACCTCCAGCTCCGTTGATTCTGGACGGATTCCAGCTAACTTGGGATGGTTAGCAAGCCGATCTCAAGGCATACAACTCTGGCACTCAAAAAAATTGGTTTTATGACGACATCATCGTTCTGCAATGGACGGACCACACGATGAAGTAATTTCATTATTCTGCCCATATATCAGTGGTGTCCCACATTCTACATAGACGAGTGAGGTTGCCTCGAAAATCCCTTGAAGAATTACCCAGGATCATCGGAATTGGCCACGAATTGACTGAGAACTGCCTGTTCTACCACGGCCCGTGAGTTTTGAGATCTTGATTATGAGTTTTATACCACGCAAATAGGATATGGGCCGAATGCACGGTGAAGTGGGCATCGAATGCTCCTAAAATCAAGTCAAACGAATAAGAAATGAGCAAGAACTGGGGCCGAGAATCGGCCAGATCAAGAGTTTGTCTTTATTTACTTTCTTACCGCCTGTCATCAATTTCTCAAACAGCTGTAAATAAGTCTAAAGATAAATCTTAGGACATCTCCAAGGCTTCAGAAAGAACAAGCAAGGGCAGCGCCGTTCTAAGCAATTGTATCACCTCCATTCCCAATCTATCTTCCCTCTCGATATCAAGCCTTCGCTCTTCTATGGATGGTGTCCACCAGTGTAACGTCCAGTTTGACGAACTACGTTCAATTGGTGCCAGTGTGTGCGTCTCCCCCATTCATCCTTTGCTTTCTTCAGAAGTTGACCCGATGTCCGCGATCAGTTTCTGTAGAAATTATCAGCGAAATTTTAGCGTTCGTCGCTCTTGATCGCGACTTATCCGCCAATTCTATCATTTCGGGTGCGAAGGACATCCGCAACATTTTGTTGTCGTGCAAGCACTTTCGAGCTATATGCAGAACCGTGCCAGAGGCATGGATCAATATCCCGGCAATTCCTCCGGCTTCAATCCATGTAGATGTTGCTCCAATTTGGTTCGAAAACGCCATTCATTTATCACGAAATCGTCCTCTCCGGATTGTCTACAAACTACCTTTGGCAGTTTCCGTTGGTCCGCCCTTTTCCGATGCCTTGCGCATCTGGAATGTTCTATTCACGCATCGACCTCGCTGGGAAGCCTTCCATCTAATTGGCAGTCGTAGATGTCATCTTCCCTTCGTATGTGTCAAGCATCTCGCTGCCACAGCCAACTTCACCCATTCTACCCCCAATCTGAGAGCGCTGACAGTCAATACGCCCTCCAGACCTTTTGCGTGTCCTCAGCATCCGCCTAACGACCCCGTCCTCGTCCATGTAGAAAAGCTGCAGACTCTCTCGAGCTGCTTTGCACTTGAGCTTCCTGTCGCTGGACCGCTCAACCTTCCGATCCCCACGCTCTATGCCGATCTCGTGCGCCTGGATCTGGACAAGCAACCTCTCTTCACCTGGCAGCATATTCTCAAATACGCTCCCAGGTTGGATGAATTAGTATGGAGGAGCGGCAACACTATTGTTGACCCAGCTGGCAGTACAACTATTCTCCTTCCGCTTCTTCGTCGTTTGGAGTTGGAGTCTGTTCACCCTCTCCCTCCTATATCTACTCCCGGCCTGCAGGAGCTCATCGTTACTGACCAACAAACTGCGTTTGACCAAGACAAGTTCAACGCACTCGTCGGCTCTGGTCCCACGCACCCGTTACGCGTCTTAGACCTTCTTCACAACCCCATCCCCAATTACGACATCAACTTATTACTGGCGAAATGTCAGGACCTAACCTACATCAGCATGGATACCCTGAACCGCGACAGATCGACCTGCTTCGAAAAATTGACTGATCGCATCGCGTTGGCGTACGCCACGGATAGGATCCCCCGATTGAGGGTGGTCCAATTCTCTAGCGTTCCAACGTTTACCGTGACGCTCAATCGCTTCCAGCCACTCATGAGGTTGGGCTCTCTGATTGGGCCCACCCTGATTATCCATGACGCCGTATTTCGCGTCATATGCAAAGGTTGTCGGGGACGGTTTCTACCTAACGATCCGTCTGAATTGGATAAATTTCGTTTCGAAAACAAACTGGACGGCAGATTGGTAACAATTGTGAAAAAAGGAGTTGATTACGATTTGGCCGACGCCTTCTGTATCATTCTGATCTTCAGCGACCATACAGCAGCCGCAGAATGTACTCGTGGATCTGTCCGTTACAGAGGTCGCATATGCAGTTCAGTCCAGGAATTGTAGTCACTTCCGAGTTGATATAAGTACGTCCTATCCAAGTCCTATCTCTTTTTTACTGCTTTGTATTTTACCTACCGCGTCATATGCCTACAACTATGTCAACTTTTTCTCTGTCGTCCATCTATTTTTGTTATTAAGACATCTGAAGAACAGGGAACTTTTGGACCAGAATATATTCCTGCTGGCATTCATCATCAAAAACCCGGCGTCAAAGGGTAGGAACTTCGATCTGCTCCTTCAGTGCGTCCTTCTGATCCACCCACTGAGTGATTCTCCAAACACACTCCAACATCAACTCCTAGTTACCCTCGAACTTAGCAAGATCCTACAGAATATCCCACTGTTGCAATTTTTCCGCCGCAAGGATCCAATGGTCTTCCCAAAGGCAGAATTCCACTTCGGAGAACGGGATCGTACTGGTACGCGCTTTGTTCTGAGCGACCTCATACGCGTTAGAAGCTTGCTCCCACATACCGTTCTGCTCGAATGCCGCGACGTTGACGATATAAAAGTTTCCAAAAAATTGGGTAAGCAACCAAACTAAATTATTATGTAGGCAAAAACAAAGTGATGCGCCTTACCAATTTGCGCCTTACGGTACATTACGTACGACAAACACTGACGATGCTGAATCAGACGTATCGCCCAAATGGGAAAAACGACCTCTCTCTCTCTACATATATACCTTACATGCGTTACCTCTCACTCAGTAAAAAAAAACACAAGATTAACTCTCCCGACTCGAAACCTCAACTCCCGAAACAACTAAACCCAATGACACTCAAAAGGATGTAACTAACTCACCTCTGACACGACGCCTTTATAACACCCCACACAGAAATTTCACGACCATCCCGACAGAGCTAGTGATTGACATTTTATTGCTCACTTGCGGCCGATTCTTCATCAATACCTTCAGCATCTCAACTAGCAAACACGATCGAACCAAATTTTTAAACATCCGGGGGACAGTCATGCTCGTGTGCCGACGATGGCGTCAAATTGTGATAGATTGCGGCTCATTCTGGGACTCCTACAGCACACACCCTTTGAAAACGCGCGCAACTCACGAATTATGGACATCTCGAATTAAAACCCCCACAGATATCCGAATTGACCTAGACTACTATTGGGTCCGCCAACGCCCCACACCAGAACAGCTAAACATAAACGACATAACAACTTTCATAAAAATTTTCGGGCCTCGTTGTCTTCGCCTATCCATATCCATATGTAACACACCAGAATCGACAACCTTTATCAACATCGTTTCACTCATAACAATGAATCAACTTCGGGAACTCACACTAGTACATAGCCGAATTGGATCCATCGACACCGAAAATACACCAATAGTTATGCCCGGCATGTTCACAACAAACACCGAAAGTCCAGCAACGCTACGATTATCGGCAGTTGTAATCTCCTGGACGAACTACAAATATTACACTCACACCACAACTCTAATTCTATCACACTTCGGAGAAGCTACCGCACCTACAGTAGACAACCTACACACCATCCTGGATAACCTAAAAAATCTCCAACATCTAGCCATACAATTTGTACAATGCAAACCCGGAAACATCCACAAACCAACAACGTTGCATATGGCAAAGTTAAAAAGCCTTTCCCTCACTATGGCAAGCAGCACCCATATAGCAAAACTGCTAAGCTACATTTCAGCACCTAACTTATCCGACTTCGACATCGTCATTGCCAGCAACTACGACATACAAGGACTAATCCACTGCACGCAATTATTACACAACGTCTCCACGCTGACCATTGATGCCACTTACAACATCAACGACATTCGACTGTTATACAAGCTCATGCCAGCCATTCTACATATCGACCTCACACTGGCCAACAATCGTTCCTTAACCACCACGATAGATAAGAACGACTCTCAAGACAACCTACTACCACATCTACAAACAGCCAAAGTAGCCCTATGGTCCATACAACTGCAAGACATCAAACGATTCATCCAGAAAAGAGTTCTACTACCTCCATTACAACAATTGACTATTCATACTTTACACGCGTACGACTATGCCGTCACAGAAAGAGATCGCTCATGGCTACAAGAAAGAGTAGAAAAACTGGTGATCAAATCCGGTTTATCGCAAAAGGCCATTTTGGCTTATAAGGGGTTACGAAACCTGATAGCCACATAAACAGCGTCACATTCCTAACCAGAAGTCAACTCTTCTCAATAAAGCCAGCATCGTAAACTTCATCCTTTTTATTCTTGGCACGCTCCAAAGCGCCATAAGCGTCCTCCAACACCACGTTGAGGGCGTCGAGTCTATCCAGGCAGGTGTGCAGGATATATACCAGGATCGTCGTCGCTGGCCCTCTGTCTTTGGACACGATCGTATCGACGAGGCTGATAAAAATCTTAGCGAACATAGAATGGACTGTGCATGATGCGCATATATACGAGGACCACATAAGGCAGTGTGAGCTCGTTTCTCGTATGGTGGAATAGATCAGCAAGGGCACAGCAGATATGCGACCTGTGCAAGAAAGTAGATGAGCCCATGGTGGAAAACGTTATGAGGAGGAGGAAAACATTGTAAAGAGGAAAACGAACCGAAACATTCCTCATCCCGTAATACCAGTCCCCAAAAGTACGCGTTCATCAAAAAACTTGCTAGCTGCGGGATTATTACACGGCGATACGCGGTGCTCAGCAGATGCCGGAAGACCACAATTAGTTCCTGGAGAAATTTGAGAATGGCAGGAGGACTTTGGCCAGTAAAAATCAGACCTTGCGAGTCGCAATCGCATTTGAAGGGCAATCCTGAAGAAACCGCAGAGTGACGAGCAATAAAGTGTCTCCATAGCTTTCTTGGTTATCAACGCTCCAGCACGTAACATGTGTCAGATAAGACAGTATCTGCAATGCGTGAGTAGGGCAATCAGAAATGATGCAACGGACTGACCTTGGCCTGTGCCGAGAGAAAGTCGGCGTATGCTGTGGGATTCTGGATATCGGGAGCCATTCCTGACCAGAAGCCGCCCATAGTTTCAACTTTCGCTGCGCGTTGCGCCGGCGACTCGAGTGCAATGACTTCGAAGGATGGGACGCTGGACCTGTATGAAGGACGCCATGACCTGTCCCATCTCAACGAGTCCTTTGAAACTACGCATGACGGGCAGGACGACATCTGGATCAATTGAAGCTGAAGTGGCGGAAAAAAAACTTCGGTGACGAGTTCAGGCATATTGCAACAACTCTCTTGGAAGACGGCAAAAAAGTCGGTCATGTTCTGGGCGGATTTTCCCCTGTAATTCCGAATGAGGTCGACAAGCGTCTTACAGCAAGTGACTCCATTATCCTCGTTGTCCGTCCGGATGACATGAATCATACAGTCAAATATCTCATCCCCGCACAGACGCACATGCTCGTTGAACGAGAGACGGTTTATGATTTCAACAAGGACGCGTCGGAAAATATGCTCGTGAACCTTGACGTCGTGGACAATGGATACGGGGCACAAGAGGGTGTTGACGGTGGGAATGAGGTAGACGATAGAGACGCGATCGATATAGAACAGCGAATGTAGGCATCAAGACTGTCTTTACCGAAACAACATGAGAATAGATAGATGACTATAAGTGATTTCGCTCTAACATTACGGCAGTATAGTTTATTGATATTTGTAGTATGTTACGCGGTCAGGTGTCAGGTACATTATGCACCCTCTTCTGTGTAATTACCTGTAATTACAGTGCTTAGGCGTTGGCCTGTGTTCCAGTGTAATCACCCGCGGTCTAGTACGTCTTTTATGTTTATCAAATAATTAGATATGGACAAGACTTTTTTTCATAGTTATTTTGTCCTGACATCCCAAATCACTTCTGTCATCTACTACTTACGCACGTAAGATATGAGCGCTGAGGGGGACGATAAATCATGTTTATTAGTCGTAGTCTTTTCTGCTCGGTGACTGATCAGGGAAGTTCAATTCTTGACTCGTCAGCTCATCGCGTCGGAAAATGGTTCTTAATCGATCGAACGAATCAAAGCTCGATGCGGCGGTTTAGCACGACGAAGACAGGATTTTGATACTAGTCTACGTTTTAAAACGCAGCAAGGCGTAGGGAAGGTCCCCGAACTGGTCTTATGGCCAGATTGACTTGGGCCACGTATAAGATAGTGTCGACACGGTGAACGGAGCTTAGAATCGATGTTTGTTTAACAATTTGACAACGTGATATTCGTCTTCGTACATAGCATTTAAGTATTCACACCTCGACGAACGTAAAGAAAAAGGCGAGAAAGTCGTGAGGGCTCGTAAGTTTGTTCTCAATCCACTGTTTCCAGTTCTCGAAATTCTTGTTATAAGTATTCGTTTATTCTGGGATTATTTTCTTTTCGTCAGAGCTCTTCACTTTACGATCATACCTTTAGCCTTGTGATCACGAGAAAGACTACGTAGTAACCCTTGTGGTCTTTGTAATTGTCGATATGCGCGACGTTCGGCTTTCTGGATTTGCCTTCGGATGCGTAATCAGTCATCGCGAAATTGGGTGACACCATTACTTGATCACAGTTCAAAGACAGTAGAGAGTCGTCGTGTAACAAAGCGGTCCGGCTGTATGTTAAAAAGAAAGTTTTTACATCTCAATGCGTACTACTCGAATGCTTTGTTTCGTAAGTGAAAGGAGAAATTAGTGGGCATGTCTATTTTCGGAAGCGTGGCGTGAAGAGAGACCCGAACTTTTTGAGGGACGCCTTTACTCGTTTAGTAAAGGGTGGCGGATAGAAGTAGTTCGCCGGCATTTTGACCCACGTCTGACAAAGCGCGTTGTCATCCTGGCAAACAGTGTACACATATTCCTCGCAGTGCCACTTGTTGCCTTTCCGGTGCCACTTTTTGGAGCGCTCTACCTGGTTAGTGATTCGCCAATCACCTGAAATCACACCGAATGACTGGAAGTGGTCTCCGACTTCTAGGGTGTAGCGCGGGCGAGTCTTCATAGACAGGACATTGTGCTCCACAGGGTCATGCCAAACGATTACTGGTACTGTGATAGTATTTTCGTGCTGGGGGTATGCCTTTAGGAACCTCTCCAAGGCATACACACAAGCGGTGTAATTGCGATAAGTGTCAAGCTTCAGAACAGTCTCCTCGTCCGAATCCTGGTCTGGAGGTAGGGAAGGTACTGGGTGGACGGTAGGTGATATTCTACCGGTCTACGGCGAGACTGAGGGTTTGACTGGGTGAAAGAGGATAATGTGGGCGGAATATAGGACTCGGCTATGATTTCTCGCCAAGTTAGAAACTGAGATTCACTGCGTGTGGCGGGCTCGCTGTGAACACTTGGTTCGGTGACGATGGAAGATGCTCGTGAAGGATTGCAGTTCTCGTCAGAGAGTGAGTTGAAGGAGAATGGTACACCGACGTATGGGTGGCTGCCCTCGTCGTTGGTGAAGTAGTTGGTGATAGAATAGATGCTTAACTGTAAACGTGTTAGGAACGTAGCTAATTGTGTGATGTCTTCCTTACTTTGTCACAGATGGATTCTGGTATATCCAAATCGTCTAGAGACAAGCTTGCCCGTCCCATCAGGCGCCCGTATTGGTGACAATGCTCAACCCATGGATTGGTGGTAGGTGGAGGGGTTAGTGGCATATTCGTGTGTAGTAATAAGAAAGAAATTAAGTGAGAGTGATTGCGGCCGGTGGGGGAAGAGATTTCGCCTTGCCGTTAGTGTGAGAGATTTATTGGTCCTTTTTATATGTGATGAGGGTCGGACTTTGAAAATAAAGTTTCTGTTTATTGCATGTGTCGATCTGGTTATCTACTTGTCTCCGTCGACCCTAGCCGCGTAGTCTTCCGCGGGCTAGGAGGCGGTCCTAAAGACAATCAGTCTTTTTCATCTGCATTTAGTAAGCGTTCTCGTCTGAGTTAAATTTGTTTTCCTCGTCTGGGTTCTCTCTCATAAACCAGTGGTTCCTGCATCGCCTTTGTTCTTCCTCTCTACCTCGAAGTATTTGGGATATGGGTCTTTCGTCTTTTCCCTTGAATTCGCTTCTATTTTTGTTCCCATATTTCGGACGAGTATTAGTTCTCTTTTGAAATATTCTTTCTTTTGTGATTTCTTCCAGAGTCGTCGCTCTTTTGCCCGGAAATGATGTTGTTTTAAGGTCCCGATCATGCTTCGATAATTTAAAAATTTGACGCGTGAATAATTCGGTTGTAATTATTCCAGATTTGAATTTGCTTACCATAAATGTAGCTTCGGCTGAATCAGACGACAATAAGAGGTGTGTTGGAAAGCTTGTTACACAACTGGGTGACTTCCCGTAAGATATAAATATTCCAACGCGACTTTCCAGGGTGCCAGTGATGCGATCAAACTGAAAAATATTGACGCCGTTTGTGTTTCCCGCAAGCAAGACAATATATTTATGCATTGATGCAGGACAAAATCCAGTCAAATGTACGACTCATACCCAGGAAGGACGGAATTAGCACGGCATACAGTAACATGAACTCAGTTGAACGGATGTGTCGAGACTTCAAATTCGACTGAAAAGGTGTTGAAAACTGTTGAAAAACCTAATTTCGAATGGGTGTTGCCCAGGAAAGGCTGCAGGCTCGAAGGATATGGGTCAATGGGGTACAGCAAGTAGTTTGAGTCAAGTTCGTGGGCAAGAGAGGACAGAGAGTTCCCGATGGAGACACCGATCAATGATCTTTGTCCCAAACGGGATATTCCCTACCCTAGCTGTAGCATTTTGCATTCACTGTAGGCTGTAGCCAGGATTTGTGATTGCAAATCAACAGCACACAGCCAGGGCCTGGCTGGCCAGTATAAATTGGACTTAAACCCCTCTACTCTGCCCCGAAGGGGCCAGGTTAGCCAGTTAGGGTTAGCGGTTAGGGTTAGGGTTAGAAGGTTAGGGTTTCCCAGGGAACGTTGATGTCTCTTGGTTAAGGTTCGGGTGGGGTAGTGTGAGGGTAGTTAAGTTGATTTGGATAGTGTTTGGTTGGTTAGGGTTAGGGTTAGAAACAGAAAGTCATGTAAATAGTGCCAGATAAGGTAAGCTTGAGCCTAGGGTAGCTGGGAAACACAGAGAACTTATAATGGGTGCTTGGCAAAGTGGTTAAGAGCTCTCTATATGCTAGCTATCTAAAGGTCACAGGTTCAATCCTGCTTGCAATCTTTTCCTTTTGCTTTGCAATTTCATAGTGAGACAAACCCTTTATTCTGGCTGTAGCCAGGGGCCTGGCTGTGTTCCGACAGATTGCAATCACAATTCCTGGCTACATCCAGGCTAATTTGCCTTTATCTTACAGCTACAGCTCATATTCCAGGATATGAAAGTCTATTCGGGGGGTAGGGACCCCCCCCAATAGATCCAGAATTATTGTGCTGATGGGAGAATAAAGGTCGACTACTTTGGGGTGATAGGATTGATGGGGTCCTGGTGATTGACAACGGCTAAGGTCGAAAATATTCCGGGGGATTAAATAAATCTTACGGGAAGTCACCCACTTACGGTAACTCTGTCAGCGAGTAATGCTGCAGTTAATTGATGGGGCCACAACTCTATTTTTTCGTCACAGACTTTAACGATGGATTCTCGTAGCTTGAAACGACCCTGTTTGATAACACTACTGTCAGATATATTCATTTGGTCCGCAAGCTTACAAAATCCAGCCTTAATTTTAGAGCCGTTGTTGGTCACCATCTTTTTTGGGCAGTCGTAATAGCAGTAAATACGCATCTGTAAGAAATCTGCTAGATCTTCGGCGTTCTTGGTTTTCAAGGCGTGGGCTTCGTATGTTCTAGACGAGTCATTCTGGGCCGCAAGAATTATGCAAAAATCTTTTGGCGATTAGGGCATATTCCGTTTGGCATGGGATCGTCGGTGTAGCAACTGTAACCGGAATTTCTAGCTTCTCGGTCATTCGAATCTGGTAGTAGTGAAAGGACGCTACTTGATGCTGGATGTCGTTATAAATATTTGACGAGTGAGATTTCGTATTCAATGATTATCAGGTCGTTTTGATTTCTTGATGTCCTACTTTTTCGTGAGCTTGGGTGAGTATATACGAGATCTATCAGTACGAGTGGGAGTCGCCTATTTCAAACGAGTCACACTACTCGTGACTATCGATCCGCTTGTCATCAGAGTCCATCAATTGATCATTTACGGTATCGCAGTGCCGATTCACGGTATTTTCAATGATTATGGCGCTGGAGAGGTACGTTTACCACTGGGGGGAACGGTGTTCCCCCAGACCCCCTTCCTTTGGCCTAACGGCACTTAAAAATACTTAAATCAGGCTTTTACAGATTTTTTGAACACGTTACGCGCGCCGGCCCGGACGACTGGGATTTCCATTTCCACTGAGCACGGTGCATAGCGTAACGTACCGGTAGTGTTCGAGAAGCCGGAGGATGTCATCCATCGTAAGTTCGGTCATTACGTGTAACCAGGTTTTTTATGAGGCTTTAGATTCGCGCAATCTGTTCAAGACACTCCTCCATGGATTTTGTACCCTCTCGCCGCCATCAAGAAGGTCTGCAAGGCCGTCGTCGATGTTCATGCTTATAATTACCTCGAGAATTGTCTATCCGTATTGTTAAACGAGGTCAGCCCTTCTCTTTCTACCCAACAGCTTATTGAGGGAGTCGTGGATCGCAACGTCGAGACGACATTCGTTAGCTCGCTAGAGGATTGACGCTCTCTATCTGACCGAACCACCAGAATTACGAGATCGAGTAGAGGGATGCCTGCTGAAATTGTCTCGAAACGTACTGGATATGAAAGTGCGTCGCGGTCAGACTCGTAAAACAGGACTCCGGCCAATCCCGAGTTCTCTTCTGAATGCTTTTCTGGATGCCCTTCCACACGCACTAGCGCGAGAACAGCGCGATCAGACTGAAAAGGCGCAGTCCATCGTCAAATCCTTTATTCATCACCTCGTTGGTTTAAATGCCCAAAGCGCCGCTCCCTCTCCCGATATAATCATGATCTTGCATCATCAAATCGCCTATAGGTTCAGCTCCCTATGCTTAGATGAGTCCTGGGTTCGCAAGAGGGCAGGCTACGGGGGCATCAGGATCATGACCCGCACATCGGACCTGGGAACGAAATAGGTTACCGATCGAAAAGTCAATCTTGTCCGCACCCAGATTCGTATCCTCAAAGATCTTCCGCCCGGCCTGACTCGAGACGTGGACGAAGTAGTCGATATACTCCCGGCCGTGTTGCGCATCAGCAATTCCAGCTTCGACTTCACGTCGAACTTGAACAACCACGTTCCTAACCAGAAGTTGGTTAACCTCAACGGCTTCTTCTGCGCTGAGCTTCAGAATCCGAATCCTGTCATCCGGGACGCCTCTCAGACTTGCATTGCTCTCCTGGTCAAACTCAGCGGGCGCTCGGCGTACAGTCTATTGGAGCCACACCATGACCACATGCTGGGTGGAATATACACCAAGCCGCTCAGAGCCCTGCCTTTTCCTATTCAGATTGGCATGATCGAAGCCGTCAGATACTGTGTGACTCTTGATCCCCCACTGGTGGAACTGAACGACCAACTTCTTAGAGTATTTTACAAGCCAAACTTGCTCCAAACCTTCAACGCGAACTTACCTCGCGAACATTATCGCTTGTTGCGTTTGTGAGGCGACGATCCCCACCAAATCATCCCCTCACTTTCCCTCATTTCCGACCTCGTAGAGCTCGTTCCTTCCTGGATAACGAAAAACGGGTATGTCATCGACGCCCTCCTTGAATTGTGGCATTCGGAAACCCCGCAATCCGAGCAAAGCGCCGAAATAGTACCGCAGCTCATAGAACGGCATAACACAATGCTCTCTATCTTCAAGACAGTCCTTGCGTCGTCGTCTCGCATTGACCTTGTGTTCGAAATTGTGGGTATCTACCCACGAAATCTTGGCATGGATCTCGTCCGAACTACCCGGTTCTTATACAAACACGTCGCTCTCAGCAGTGACGTCCTATTCCAACGCAACATCCTCATGCGCTTCCTCACTTGGCTCGACGATCCGTCTTACACCTTGTCACACAAGATGTTCTTCCGTTACATCGTCACGCCGATCCTCCTCATCCAGGCTCACCGCCCAGACACCAAGGATCAACTCCTGGACGTTAGTTTTATCAACAGACTTGCTCGTCTTGTTTGGCATCCGTCCCCAGACCCGAATCTCGACGACCGCTTCAAGATAGAGATCTTATACCTTACGACCGTCCTCGTCCAGCACTATCCCGCGCTGCTCGAGGATGCAAAGGAGATCATCCGAAGTGCCTGGCAATTCATCAGCAACGAGGATACCATTGTCAAACAAACCGGCTTTCTGTTGACCGCCCGGTCTTTCGTGGCCTTCCCAACCCCTCCTAAGTTCTTGGTGAAGACACGGTTGGGTCTGTTACGCACGCCTTCGACTGACGGGCACCCCATTATCCGGCAGGAAGCATTGGCAACTCTGGTGCCATGTCTCGCGGTTTCTGACCCCACGTGGGCGTCAAAGGCACGACAGCTCCTCACTGAGGAAGGCTTCTCGCAATCCCTCACCATTTATCATCTAATCGTCAAGCATTCCGCTCGCTTCTATTCCGTTCGCGATCTTTTCGTCTCCCACATGGTGAACTCTTTGAACAAGTTAGGCATGTCGACCTCATCCACACCACATTCTCGAGTGTTATCCATCGAGATCTTGAACGTCATCCTCAAGTGGGAAGAACAGACCACTCAGACGCTCGCCACCGGATCCGCTAGCAGTTCTTGGACGACCCCTCTGACCTACCACGAGAACACGGTCAGCTATCTTATTGGCCACGACTGTGAACCCCGCTACCAAGAACAGCCTTGTACCGAGAGCCTGAGCGTTGCTGCAAAAGATGATAGAACCGCATGGTTGGAAGGATGTAGCGTTCGGGCTTCGGTTCTTCTTGAAAACGCTGGAGCAGGTAAATATACTATCTCTACGCCATCCATCCACTAATGGTTTCAAAGAATGAGCTCAACTCCGAGCTGTTCATTACGCAAGCCATTGCCTCGGCGAAAATGCTGCAGAGGACAACGGCCAAGCAGGAGGACAGCTGGTATATCACCAATGCCGAAGTTCTACGGAAGCTCGTGCGGAAAGGCATAGTCACAGACGAATATGCGCTGCACGACGCTTTGCATCCCATCTTTGCCCATCTGATGCGTCTGTTTCCCTTACCGAAAGTATGTATTGTATAGTGCTCTGCATCCCATTTTTGCCCATCTAATGTGTTTGATTCCCTTACCAAAGAACGACGACAAACAGCAAGATGACAGGTCCGAATTCCACACTTTCGTACATTCGGCCATCACCGACGGACTACGGAATACGACGATATTGCATGGTACGCTGCTCATATTAAAATCCGTGGTGCAAGTTTCGCTGGAGAAGATCGATCCTTACGCATCCAATTTGATGAAACTCTTGGGCAAATTGGCCAAGGACCACGTCGATCCAATCCCTGCGTCCAACGGTTTCGAGATGAGGGTCCGCCTTATCGTCACCATCCTCAATATCAGTCAACTATCGGTTGGTTTCCTTGTGGACCAACGACGGTGGCTACTCAGCACCCTTGTCATGCTTGTGGAAAAGTCCAAGAGTGGCACGGTATGCAACTACATCCTTGATCTAGCGAAGTCGTGGGCGCTGGTTAAGCAGGACGCGTATCCGACCATGAAAGAGAGAGCAAGCCTGCTGCAGAAGATGGTGGCATTCGAATCCCGCACGGAAAGCATCTACCATTCGTACCTCGAAGTTATCCACCAGATCTACACCAAGCCTGCACTACGCCGCAGCGACTTGACAACGAAGTTCGAGCAGTCTTTCCTTCTCAGTTGTCGCACCAAAGACCCGGAACTTCAAGAAAAAATCATGGACCTTCTCGATGCCAGTGTTCCGCGATCGCTCATCGATCGCTGGATCTACATTTTCGGGGTGCAAAGGGACACATTAGCAGAGCATAACTGGATATATCTTGCGCTCCATCTGCTCCTGAATACCGCCGAGATCGATGTGCCCATCTCTCATGAACGTCGAATGTCCTCGATCATCTCCATTCCTCGGCCAGCGACACAGACCGTCGTCCAGCCGATACAGAGACTTTTGTTCCTCGACTCTCAAGCTGCGCACGATACCTGGATCTCCGTATTCCCTGCCGCATAGGCATCGCTTTCCAGGCGAGAACAAATCGACATAACGCAACACATGATCAATTTGTTGAGCCGAGACTATCGCATAAAACAAGCCGATATACGACCCAATGTCATCCAAACCCTACTCACCGGGATTCATGCGTGCTCTCCTCCAATGATCCTCCCCCCTCATCTCGTGAAGTACCTCGCGAAAACGTTCGGAGCCTGGTATGTTGTTTTGGAGATCTTGGGGACCTCCCTCGATCATATCAAGGACGACAAGCATACAGTGCGCGAGTACGTTTTTGACTCGTTAGCTGACATGTATGCCGAGCTGACAGAAGACGATATATTTTATGGGGTGTGACGGCATCGGTGTCTGCATCTAGACACCAACATAGTGCTCGCATTCGAACAGAACGGCATATGGGAGCAAGCTTCTAACGCGTATGAGATCGCTCAGAACAAAGCGCGTACCAGTACGATCCCGTTCTCCGAAGCGGAATTCTGCCTTTGGGAAGACCATTGAATCCTTGCGGCGGAAAAATTGCAACAACGGAATATCCTGCAGGAACTTGCCAAGTCCGAGGGTAACCAGGAGCCGATGTTGGAGAGTGCCTGGAGAACCACTCAGTGGGTGGATCAGAAGGACGCACTGAAGGAGCAGATCGCTCACTTGCCCGAAGTCCCCACCCCTCGACGCCGAGTTTTCGAAGCCTCCATTGCGTTGCTGAAACTACCCGCTACTCTCGACAAAAACATCGAGTTCACCAAGATCCTCGAGGATGCTACTATGCAACTATCCCTCCGAAAATGGGTCGCTCTTCCGCCGCAACTCTCCGCTGCCCATGTTCCGTTGCTTCAACACTTCCAACAGTTCGTCGATCTTCAGGAAGCTGTCCAAATATTCGGCTCGCTCTCTACGACCACCGCGCAGAACTCGGAAGAAAAGTCTTCAGACCTGAAGATAGTCCTTCAAGCGTGGCGCGAGCGACTCCCCAATTTACAAGATGACATCAGCATCTGAAGTGACTTGGTCACTTGGAGGCAAAACGTCTTCCATACCATCGATAACACTTACATCCCACTAATCGCCAACTCTAACCAGGGTGGAGGTGCTGCCAACAACACCCAGACGTTTAGTTATCGCGGATACCACGAGACCGCCTGGATCATCAATCGATCTGCCCACGTTGCGCGCAAACATGACTTGCTCAACGCCTGCTTCACGTCCTTGACCAAAAATCTACACACTTCCCAATATCGAAATCTCCGAAGCTTTCTTGAAACTCCGGGAGCAAGCCCGCTGTCATTATCAGAAGCCGAACGATCTACAGGCTGGATTGGAAGTCATCAACAATACCAATTTCGTGTTCTTCTCCGTGGCTCAAAAGACCGAATTTTACACTCTCAAAGGAATATTCCACGCGCGTTTCAAACGCAACGAAGAGGCGAATAACGCTTTCAGTCAGGCCGTTCAGTTGGACATGACTCAAGCAAAAGCCTGGGCAGCGTGGGGACGCTTCAATGACAATATGTTCAAGAAGGTGCCCAACGATCTATCGTACGCGGCCAATGCAGTCAGCTGCTATCTTCAGACTACTGGCCAATACAAGAGCGGCAAGAGCAAACCGCTCATCGCCCGGATCCAATGGCTGCTCAGCGTCGACAATAGCACATTGACAATTTCTCACGCCTTCGACACTTACAAAGGCGACGCGGCCTACTGATTTTGGATCACGTTTATTTCGCACCTGTGCATATCATTATCGAACTGGGAAGTGAAGCAAGCCCGTTACGCACTTCTCAATCTCACTAGACATCATCCTCAGGTGAGCGATGCGCTGCTCACCCTCTTACTAAGCGCTTGTCTTCCAATTGCGGACTACCCGTGAGGAGATGATGCAGCGAAAGGCCGCATTAGCTCACACTCAGGCTGCGGATCCTTCACAACAACCCGATGCCCCTGTTGCCGCTAATACCGATCGTCCAATGCCCACGGCTTCCGATGAGTCGCAACAGTCTGCACCCGGCAATACTACTCACGGAGCTGCTGAGGGCGGAGCGTACCCTCGACAAGCTTGGGACTACGTAGAGGAGGTGGTACAACTGCTCAAAACGGTGTTCCCCTTGCTCGTTCTGAGCCTCGAAACGATCGTGGATCAAGTAGCAGGAAAGTTCAAGTCGTCAAGCGAAGAAGACACATATCGCCATCTCTGTATGTTGCTTTCAGACGCGCTTCAGGTACAACCGCCCAGTTTCTCATTAAAATACTACAAGAACGGATCACATAACCTACATGGGTTACGGACTTGTACTTACTACTGTACTGACCTAAATCGCGCTATAATGACTGGAAAACGTTGTACTTAATATAATGCATCTTGCAACCGAACAAAACATCAACCTCAGTCAACCTCGCACAGACGCATAATTGAAATCACTCGGATGAGTGCCGCACGGCGCGAACCCTCGTAATACCTCACAATCCAAAACACTGTGCCGACCACCCACTATATCCAATTCAATACAAGCTCTCGCCAAACTCCAAAAAAAATACCCCAACCAAAAACAAGCCTTCAACATCACACATCACATCGAAAACAATCGTCCGACCTCAAGACAGTCGAAAACCCTCGACCTTCCAGCATATGTGACGCGTTACACAGCGCCACCGAATCGATCCCATTTGATGGGTTACATCAGCAGATTGCGACATGCCGACGAACGGCATCGGACCCGTTACGACACCTTTTGCAGATGGGAAAAAAGCACGACTGCCTTTTTTGGACCGTGGGACGAAATTTTGGCAGGAAACACTGCCACCACCCTGTTGGCATAAGACCCTAGTCACTTTGTGACCAGGCACTCTAAGTCCAACGTCCTCCTTAGAGCTGGCGAACTCAGATTCTATGAGCTTTAAATGGTGGCCGCCATCTGCTTCTTCTTTTCAAATGATATTTCAGGCCAACATGACACTGAATCGGACTATCGGGACACGACACCCAGGCTTCGGATTTTCGAGGGCGAACAATATTCAGAGTGTTAGGCTGAGGACCGACCTACTCCCTGAAACTTGTCCCTGGCATTGCCAATCCACCGGTCTTTGTGTGCCTCACAGTTCACTTCAGGGTTGTGCCTTGGTATGAAGGCGTGCAAATATTCTACCACTTCCTTGCACCTGGCAATTCTCGGACATATATCTACTCCTGATCCTGCTGCTTGATGCCCCACCACTTCGAGATCGATTGGGAGCTACTGAACCAAGTCGGGGACTCGATAAATGATTTAATGATCCAGTGCTTGATCGGTGTGCAGATGTGGGACGGTATGTTGTGTGTCTTTATACTGAGTTTTTGCTTCTAGGAGTCGATCGGGTTCTACAGCGCGACGGGGGACCGGGTGCGTCAGCTCGGCTCGAGAGGCTCTTAGAAGTGAGGGACGATGGTGTGCATAAATAGCCTGTGGTGCACCGGGATACTTCCTCAAACCGGCGTTCCTGAGCGGGACCGTGCCGTGTAATGCTACCTACCTACCTACCTACCTACCGTGAAGAAGGCAAGAGGATTAGTTCTTCAAGCTGGATAGTCCCAAAAATAGTGAAGATGCGGAGCGGCGAGGAATGGAGAGAAGGCATGCACAGGGTTGGGAAGCGTCCACCGTGGGGACGTCTCACATCTAAGATTTAAAATGTATCTGAGGTTCAGCAAAGGATAGAACGATGTACCGACCACTGCCCCGCGAGCCACCGTCGATCGTGCCAAAGACAGGCGAGACTGAGGACTTGGACGAGCTTGACTCCCCGAAGCGGGTCAGCCGTCTGCAATACCTACCCCTCCTCCTGTGCATCATTTGCACACTCTTGAACGCGACCCTCACACTTGTATCCAAACTCTCCACCAACAGCACCCACACCTCACCGATAACTCACAAGAATATACACCACCTGCGCCGCCCATCACAGTATATCCGGTTCGACGAGATTCGCCGCCCCGTGCCGCCGATCCCACAGCAATTCGACAACTACCCAATTGTGCTCACACAGATCGACGCGGCAGACAAGGGGTGGGTGTTCCCGCAGGATCCCGCAGCGTACATGTCCCCCATTGGCACCGTCGTTCCCGAGGACCGCCGCGTATTGATCACGTCGACGGTGAGCATCCTGCCTCCGAGTTACAATCCTATAGTTGCCGACGAATGGTTTAGATTTCGACCATTGTGCAATTCAGAACGATCGATTGGGGGATGGAGGACTGTGAGCTGCACCTCGCTCTCCCGGCAGTGAAGCATTGGGACACAGGTTCGAGTGTGGTTCTGCACCGGCTCAACCAGACGTATCCTCTCGACCTCGCGACATTGACATATCGGTCGAGTCCGCCTCGTGTGGCTACAATGGCTAGTATCCAGCTGGCTCCCACTGCGGGCACGACGTGGCAGCACCGATTTGCGTGCGCAACCGATGAGATTCTGACGTTTGAATTGGCCTGCTCGCCAACGAACGAAGGCAGCGACTGCACGGTAGAGTGGTGGCAGAAGTTCCACGCTTCGGAGCCTGGTAAGCATACTCTGCGAGTAAGTAGGGCGGCAACTCACTCGATATCTAGGCGTCTATTTGACGCAACATGCGACGGCTTAGTGAGGACCCCCTACATAGAGGCGATGTTCTCTGAGTAGAAGGGGAATTTTGTGACATATCTGGGTTTCAACTGGGTTTCCAAGCCGCGGCCACGTAAGGCCCACGGCCCAGTAAGTATTGTGTACCGTTGGTTCACGAATTTCGGGAGGACATAGATTCCATGGCAAGAAGATGTGATCTAAGACGTGAAATCGTTGCAGACAAGGCGGGAGTCGGAAGTTCGCTATGGCGAGTTATATGCCCGTAAGGGACAAGGTCGGCGGTGACCACCGTTGGCTGTCAGCGGCTATTGGTTCACAAACAGAACTTTAGTTCTTTTGTGCTTAGAGTACCAAAAATGTCCGGGGATTTGGCTTATATAATCGCTCGATGACGAGGTCTGCACATGACTCGGTATGAACGGCCCGGGTTCAACTTCAACCAAACCTCAATTATAATAGCGACGTCGTAGGTGTATGAGAATTGACGGGAAAATATTGAACTGGTGGGTGCTAAAACCCTCTTCTGCTGTGCTCGTCCTGACCGGTCTTCCTCAACTTGAAGCCTTCTGTCACCATCTGCATTCAACTTTTGCCACGTTCGACTTCCCCGCTTGGTTCGTCTTGGTTCAAAACTTGGAATCTCTCGCTGGTTTGCGTACTATAATGAGACAGGACTTGTAGGCTCTTCAAATTTGATACGCCTCAAGAATCACCGTCAAATTAAATCACACTGATATTCACTGGCAGGCGAGGATCTTGGAATAGGTTGGACACAATACATAAGATATACATGTATGGCGAACTCGTTCACGGTTTCCGAGCTGTTTGTGACCCGCCGCTTGCCGGCCTACCCAAATCATGACCACGGACAGTTGGTGGTGGGCAATGTTATGTAATGAGTTCCGGCGATCACCGTTACCTTTGTATCTGTTTTAACCTGATCTTTTACCCCTAATGTGCTGCACAGTGGCCGCCATTGGCTTTCAATGGCTTTCAAACTCGACAGAGATCTCTCTGAAAATGATCTACGGGGAGACAGTAGAGAAAAAAGTGGTTTCTGAGGGAAGGGAGTCGCCTGAAGAGTTCTGGGACCACTGGCACTGGGCAAATATGATTAGTGAGTAGATAGGGAAAAATAATTGTGGCAGCTATTGGGCAGCTAAGGAAAGAAATAAGAGAAAAAGCCAGTGAAAGCCAGTGGCTATCAGTGGCTTTCGTCGTTATCTGTAAGTCATTGGAGGCCATTGACTGTCACTGACTTTCGGGATGAAGTGAAAGTCAACGGTTATCATTGGCTTTTGCGCATGCTTTGTGTTGAAAGCCATTCGCTGTGCGGATGCGGGTATGGGTAGGGAGACAAGTTAGATATGTATATACATCGCAGCGTTCAACAACTGGCAAAGTTCCTGTTGGTCATTGGCAATGACCAACAGCCTACTTATTGGTTGTAATTTGGTTCAGCATGCGAGAGAAGGCCATTGAAGGTCATTGGCTTTGGCCGGTTATCGTTGGCTATTGACGAACCAGAGTGATTTTCATGGAGAGAAACTGATAACGCAAAGTGGTACCCTAGCGGTCGCTGTCAATCATCGTACACTGGTGATGTCCGTTGCCGAACAGCTTGGTTGCCGTTGGCAACCGGCGCGGGCCGGCGGCCCGCTTGACCTCGTGCCCTGCGGGCATATTACTGGCTATGGCGGTGCCGGGCCAATGTTAACCGCATAAGGCAATTCAACAATTTCCTTCAAGTTCAAGTTGGAGATTGTGGCGAGGAGCATATGTGTAGACATCCGGGGTCTCTGTGAGAGGCTTTATTCGGATTCTCAGCTACACTGAATATTTTGCCGTAGCATGAAAGCCTAAACTAGTACTTTGCATATTATCATCTGCCCTGGAAGGCATTGTTTTTCATTGAGCTGGGTAGCTTTCGGAATATATGTAAGACCAGAACCAAAAAAAGCTGAAATTCCCTGTCTACTATCATATCTCATCCATCAGCATCTTTAAGCCAGGGATTCTGCAACAGTGCTTCGGCGGTGGCCCGCTCGTTCCGGTTAAGGCGCAAGCAGCGGCGGATTAACATCGCTGCTTCAGCGACATCATGAACCGCCATTTCCGGGCGGTATTTCAAGACGAGCTGTTCCAAAGGCCACTGGAAGACGGTAGGCTTCTTCTTTAGCTGGCCTACGACCGACAGAAATCAGCCAAATATCCGTTGTGTACAGGATTGAGGGCCTACAGTCTCCCGTGAAATACTCGCCCGCCCTGGCCCAGATACTGAGTTGCTCAGCTCGGAAGTACGGTTCACCGGTGTAGACGAGCATCTGGTATAACATGCTCTCAATCTCTGTCAAGCTGAATTTGTCGTGGACCGTGTATTCGAAGAGCGGGCGGGACGCTAAAAGTTCAAAACACTGGTCGTGTAGCTTAGCTGTAGAACATCACGGTCACTAGGCGACAAACCAGACAACCGAAGGCCCAAATGTCCGCTGGGGTGTCCCACTGTCCTCCGAGATAGGATTCGGGGGGTCTCATCAGTCGCGTCGTTATTTCACGATCATCGTGAAGTTTCGAAGGCATAGCTGATGAGTAAAACTGGTCAGCGCTCTTGTCGGCGACCAAATGCAAACGCACCGCAACCGAAGTCAGACAACGTATAGGTAGCATTTCGAGCAGCTTCATCGGAAATCATGGGCAGCGGTTGCGATACAGCAGTTTGGACGATGCCATCTTGCGACATTTCCGGCAGATGTCGGCGCGGGGGATCCTCTTCCATCCACTGCTCAATGTCCACGGCATCCAGCTGTGTGGAAAAGAAAATGTTGTCGGGTTTGAGATCGGTGTGGACCACACCGCGGTCATGCGCGTGCGCGATCCCGCGCAGAAGATGAAGGATGATTCGCTTCGCAGTCGCAAGTTCGAAGCGGCCGTCGTTCCGGGACTTGCCAAGGGCCTTCACGTCGCCCCCGTATACGGGCAGCACGAAACACTTGTGAGAGCCAGCTGAACCCCGGCCCTGGATTTTAAGCTCGTCCAATAGAGGCGTGCAATGCGCGGACTGGGGCCGCTGGGACAGGAGCCTGAGAGCGTCTGTTTCCCAAGCTGCCATCCCGCTTTCATTCAACCCAGTCATATATCCAGTCAGCGCCTTCACTGCGACGAAACCGTTTTGACTGTCGACGATTATACTGAGTGAAGGGATCAGCCTGGAGCGAAGGGCACTTACATCCTGTCGCGCGCGAGCCACGTACTTGAATGCATGCCCCAGCCAAGTTTACGGAGAATAGTATACCGGTGGTCGTCCCCGATGGATTCTCCAAATTCAAGCTGTGCCCATCCATAGCCTTTTTCAGCTGGTGCGCCCAGACCTTCCGACATATAAGCCACAGGATTGCCGTCCGCATCAAGATAGCCTAGATGCGGGCCCTGCGTTGGAACAGTCGTTATGCCATTGCCAATTTTAGCCCGTGTACGAGCTAATAGGTGAAGTCTCTGCACGCCCGATGATCGACGTAGCAGCATAAAAGCATTGATTGGACCCACAACAAAAGAGAGAGAGAGAAATAGATAACCGCATACGGGAAGGCTGCCACGCTTGCGACGCGTCCGCCTAAGTAGAAAGTTCGCCAAACAGTGAGCTCAACGTCCCTCCCACAATCGTTGCAGCGGGGTTTCCACGCCACCGGCGATTCGTTCAACGCAGTTCCAGACATCCACTGCCACAAGTTCCTGGTCCCTCCCGGCGTCAATGGTCACCCATTGCTCGGCGGTGAACTCCTCGGATATCTCGCTGAAGCAGGCGCGCACCTTGCGCTGCAGCTCCTCGTGCTCGTACCTCTCTTCACCGTATCCTCCGCGTTGTCGCGCCTTCTCCGGAGAGATGTCGAGAAACAAAGTAATATCTGGTGCTGGTAGCGAGATGTCGGGAGAGCGGCACCAATCCAAGGAGAGCCCTTTTGCGGCGGAAAAGGCAACACCAGAGAACGCGTATCGGTCGCACACGACTGTCGTGCCATCATTGAGGAGTTGCTCAATTGTGGTTCTGAATCGAGCAATCGGAGATGAGGGGAAGCAAAACGACGACACGCAGGTACACGGCGCACGCAAGTTCCCAACGATTTGCCGAAAAGAGCAGATGGATTGCATGGTCATCGAGTTCAGATTGAGAGCGCAAGTACGCGTCAATCATCTTCCCAATGGCTGTCGTACGCTCTGGGAGGATGAAAAGGTGGTTTGTTCAGCCAAAATCGCGATTTCGTACCAGGAAATTTGAATAGCTGCACAGTCACTCCGGCGTCCGTTAAACGAGTCTGCAGTGCGGCAACCTGCGTTGTTTTTCCCGACCTGTCGAGGCCCTCTACAGCAATAAACGCGCCCCGGGCCCGCATCGAGGTGAAGATGGCTTGCGGCAGTACAACATGACCAAACAACACGCTCCTCTTACCTCGCCACCATCATCTTCGCGTCGAAATGGCGAACCACATTCCCGACGAAATAATCTCAGAAATCCTATCACCTGCTCTGAGAGTATCCGATGCGGCATTCTCCGCCTTGACCCGCACCGGCGATTCTCCATTTATGACCTTTTCCGAGTCTAGCTCTGCGTTTCTGGTCGTCTCCAAAGCTTGGCTGCGGGTGGCCACCCCGCTTTTATACAGTGTTGTAGTACTACGCTCTAAGGCTCAAGCCCAAGCATTGGCTGCCACCTTGAAAGCAAACCCCACGTTGGGTCGCTTCATCAAGAAACTTCGCGTCGAGGGTGGATACGCTATCTCGATGTTAAAAATCCTCCAGTCCTCCAAAAATATCACCGACCTCTTTCTTTCGCTGGAAATCGCTCCGTCCGACAACGCATGCGGCCTCATTCGTGGCCTCCCTCTGGTTGATCCTGTCCGTGTCATTATTGGGGATAGTTCATACTATGACAGGGCAGAGCAGCTTCTCGAGGCACTTGAAAAATGCATTCAAACGTGGAAGAACCTGGTATCTTCTACCCTTATCCTTTCCCCCCTTTCGTTCATGTCACTACGTAGGCTGTATTGGAGACGCCGGTTCTCACCACCGGCAATTATCATAGCTTACAGCTTGCCAGAGCCTTGGTTCAAGCTTCCAGCATTGACACTCTGATCATTCGTGGCCACCGTTATCATCATCAACAAGCAGTACCTGAATATATGCGAATCGTCGCCGCCAACCCTTCCCTGAAACGTATTCGAATTGAGTCGCCCCCGCGGCGCCTATCTTCGTACGAAGATGCGAACATACGGAAATTCAAAGATGATCTGAGGAAAGATCCGAAACTGACTGCACTGGTGGAGTTGGTAGACAATAGGTATTTCGGTCCCCCCTTTGCTTCTTGGCTCACGTTCTCCCAGCCCGACAGATGATGCACCTCCTTCGGGTCCTTTCGTGTACCCCGCCCGACTCGCTGCAAATCCAGTCCAAGAGGACAATATCTGGCGCCGTGTGTTATATTTCGCTGTCTGCTGTGACAGCTCGCCGAGATACCCTCGCCGCCGTCTGGCGCCGCTCCTTGTCTGCAAGAGGTTTGCGGTACCCCACCTCGTTCAGTGTTGCAGGGCCAACAACTCACACATGTATTCTGTAGCGACTTGCCCTTCCGTATCTCTACACAAATCCCACACTACCGTCAGCAACAGCCCTGGATTCGTTTGCGTCTCAGCTGGCGAAACAACCTTCACTCGGCCTCCACGTCCGGTGCCTCTCTCTCAATCATTTAGGTTCTGTCGGCCTGGGATCACTTAGAGGCAAAGACTTGGCGATTGATGTGTTCAGCCGCATTATCAAGCACACGCCAGCGCTGACTGAGTTGCACGGCGTCAAAACCTGTCGACAGCCCATCACATGGACGGAGTTCAGCGATCTCGGGGAATCGGCCGGCTCCAGCCTGCAGTCCTTCCGGGGTCTCTCTGTCTCTAAAACCCCCAGCGCGGCAGATCCAGGTGTCTTTGCATCATTTCGGGAGTTGCGGGAGTTTGTTTGGGACTCAGAGATGGTGTTCAAGACCGGACCCAATGTGATTCCAGCAGACATGTTCAGTCTGCTCGTGAGCGTGACTATCAGCAAGTTTGAAGCATCCTTTCTCGACTTGCTCTCCCACCTGGAGTACGTGCCCCGCCCAGGGTTATTTGGAACCTTGCTGAATTTGCTGCCAGGCTGCCCGCCCTGAAAATCGCCGTCTTTCCTGCAACCGCCGTTGGAGGGGCCGGATTCTTTGAGCGGCACGGCGCAAAGCTTTGCGAGCTGTCGGTTTCTGTGCCCCAACTCACGGACCTGAAGCTCTCGATCTGGTACAACTGCCCCTCTCTCACTGTGCTCGGTGTGTCTTGTGGCCTCAATGTGCGTGCGGCGCTTGTCTCCCAGCCCCTGCAACCAATTTACGTCTGCCGGATGCTCGCAGCATTCTCAGAATCCAGAGCCATCCAGCTTCAAAATCTCCGGTACCCACGCGCTCTTGGAACGCATCGTCTTTCACGTTCCGGCATACAAGCAAGTCCTTGGCACCGACGCGTTGTATCTTCTAACCGCTTTCTATCTAGCTTGCTGCAGAAGCAACGCGACGCCCTCTTTAAATTATGCTCTTCCCCGGACTGGGCCAAAGCGTTTCCCCTCTTGCGCGAGGTCGAGCATCCGCGTTGTCACTGGCCCACTGAAGAGTATGTATACATCTGATGCTTTCAATCAAGGCTTACAGTATGGTGGCAGGCGCGAGATATCGAAGAGCGATTGGGTGCGTTGGGCGGAGCTTCTCCTGGAAGGGTCCGGAGGGATTCACCTCGTCGGACCCGCACGCGTGCACTGGCTCCCGAGATTGAAGTTCGTGAAGAAGACCAAGAAGTGAGGGAATATCTCGTATGGTTTACACAGTACATAGCGCTCCGGCTTTGTTCCGAGTCTCCACTATGGGTGGGACCGAGTCCGAGAGCTCGAGAATCGATTTGGACGTGTCAGGCGCCGTGATAGCTCTCGATAATCCTCGGTCCCCGTATTCGTGGAGGAGAAATGGGCGTGAGCTTGAGCGTTTGAGCGCTGGTTTGAGCTCATGTACAGTACTTGGCCATCCTTCTGACTTATTTCTGCTTGCTTCTGACACGAGAGACCGACATAAAAGGAAATTTGCGTTTTGCTTTTAACTGTCTTGTAACCGTCTCCTCCGATTCGTGGTGCCGCATTTCAGTTTCCGCAAGTCGACGTATACCGACCCCATATGCGACAGTGGCATAGAATGACGCCCGAACTCTCATCCCCTCTTCTCGCTGTGCTGTTCCTTTACAGCAGCCAGGAGCGCCGACAGTCTCAATTCCGTCCCCTGGACCCATGAACCCATGAAAACGTTGGCACACGCTGCTTCTGTACTTTTGCTCGTCTCCTCGCTATTTTTTCGCCCCAGCCTTCAGCGGACGGCGCACAACGCGCGGACGCCCGGGGGGAGGTGTGCCAGTTATCTGCCAAGAAATAGCAGCTGCTTTGGTATGTACGGCGCACAATCCTTGTGCATATTCTCTGCGTGCTGTCTCATCCTTCGTCTAGATCTCGTGCAGTAGATCGGCGTCCAACTGGCACCTGAACGGCCTTCGCATTCAATCCGACTGGACTCCTTCTCCATCCGTCGTCCCTGATTTTTTGAACGGGTCTCCCCCTGCTCTTGTCCGATCCATGAATCTTCACGTTCGATCCACTCCACCGGGGTCCAAAAGTGCATGTTGTCCCTGGACTCTGACACGTTGCCGGTCCACACCATACCATTAGGGAGCCTCGCACCCTTCTGCCTACCTGCTCCACCCTGTCTCTCCCGCTCCCCCTCAAGGCTACCTTACGTACGCCTACTCAAGTCGCCGCGTATCGGTCCCGAGTCACAGCCTTGGCCTTCATATCTCCGTCTGCCCATATCCGTCTACCTCTGCCTTTGCGCTCCCCCCTCCCCTCCGTGCCTTTGCTGCGGTTAGCGTCTACTCCTGAGCTCCTGAGCCATACGCGTGTCTCTCCAACTCTCCCACACACTTGGCTGTTTCTTGTCTCTCCCTATTCCTCGCAATGAGGTCCAACTTCAAGGATGAACACCCGTTCGGTTCGTGGCCAAGATGCCCACAGCTTCGGCCTTGCTTATTTCCTCACCTTCTTTCGGTCATCAGAGAAACGCAAGGCAGAGGCAAAGAAGATCCGACAGAAATTCCCGGATAAACTGCCTGTAGGTCTCTGCGCCACTCCACCCCCGCACGCTACTCACCACCCTACAGGTTATCTGCGAGAAGGCGGATCGTACGGATATTCCGACTATCGACAAGAAAAAGTATCTTGTCCCCTCTGTACGCTTCCCATCGAATCCTCGCCGCTCGCTGTGCTTATCATTTGTAGGATTTAACCGTCGGTCAGTTTGTATACGTCATTCGTAAACGAATCAAGCTCGCACCGGAGAAGGCGATCTTCGTATTCATCGACGAGATCCTGCCGCCGACTGCAGCGCTCATGAGCGCCATCTACGAGAAGCACAAGTGTGTTCCCCTCCAAACTCGTTTGAAGAAATTCACACACTCCGCACCCAGGGACGAAGACGACTTCCTTTATGTTAGTTACTCGGGGGAGAATACGTTCGGTCAGCTGGGGTGGCTCGAGTTGCCGTCAGACCCATGATTGGCATGTCCTATCATCCGCAATTTTTACGCAGCGCAGACCTTAACGCAGCACGGACCCTCAGTATTCACGCTCATCTTTCCAACCTTCCATGTACTTCTAATGCGCTCATCCTTTCGATATCCGGCGAATCTAATGTATGAGCGCACACGCAATGAATTCGGCCACCATTCGTGATTGGACTATCCGACGTTAGCTCTTACTCCTGCTAAACTTGAAGCCTGAAGGTCCTGAGCATCGGAACAGCCCATTGCGTCAATGCATATGCCTAAGAGCGCCTAAGAGCTACAGCGAGAGGTATGCGGTTACCGTCAGAAGTGCATTAAGGATATGAGAAGGCGGCAAAAACTGGCATAATTCTTGCCGCTTGTGATTTTTTTTACCCACCCAACGCGCTTTACGTTCGACTTGACCTCAAAACGTTGCCGCCTTAGCTTGACAAGCTACAAGGAAAACCGGGAAGCTATCGGCCCAAAGCGATCAGAGAAAGCGTGATCTAGGAATCAAGTTGCTCTTGACCAACAACCACGACGGTCGAGACTCGACTCTCCCAGTTAATCTCCAGAGTACACGTCCTTTCCGAGTCCACCATCGCTCTTATGGTTCCTCTAGAACTCATCGAAATCATCCTCTCCGATCTTGACCATGATTCCCTCCGTGCATGCGCCCTCGCATCGAGCCGCTTTCGTCTGCCTGCTCAGCGGCTACTATTCAAGGAGATGAGCTTTCCGGTGGAACATAAGTTCGATCCGGAGGCCGCAGGCGTCATGCAACGCGCATCCGACATTCTCTCTTCCACGCCCCATTTACTAGCCTTCGTTCGCGAGTTCACAGTCGGGAGGATGTACCGGAAAGAGGGAATTGAAGCATTGCACGCCCTTCTCCGAACATTTCGCCATGCAAAGCTCGAGCGCTTCTCCATCGATGAAGTCGATGAATACATGCCAGACGATATATGTGCGGCTCTTGTAGAGATTTTCGTTCAATCATCGCCTAAAAAAGTGGTGTTGTGGGGTTTCGATGACATGCCGCCATCCATACTTGTGGCCGCATTCGCATCGTGTCAGGACGTTGTAGTTCGCTGCCACAGCCTTCATATAGCAACAACCGTGGATTCAGCGCCGCAGCCCGCAAACGTCTCTCTTTCTCCGGATATTCACGCTAGGGGTGGAGATACCTCACTGGAGTCTCTTGACATACGGAACACGTTGGACGCAGCGGAATTCTTGCTGCAACCCGCGATATCGCGGTTGCTCAGCGGCCTTCGCAAATTGGAGATCTATGCCCTTGCTCTCTCAGCGATCAATTCTTGCTCTGCTACACTCACTCATCTCAAGCTTCGTCGGGCAGATGATATGCAAGCCTGTGAGTATTGTGTGCCTGCTTGAGCCTTGCTTATGTACTTCACGCTAGACGTACTCGAGTCAGGGGTGTTCCCCCGTCTCTGTGCCCTTGAGATCCTGACTCTCGAGGACACCCATACTGGCACCTGGTCAACCATGATGGAAGAGTCTGTTGCGCCCAGTTTATCAAAATCGTTGCCACGCCTCAAGGTCCTGAACGTCGGTATCCAAACGCATTATCGATCAGACGCAGAAGAAGGTACCAGGATGCCACGAGCCCCCGCTTTAGACGCTGCGCTTACTGGTTCGACTTCCCTGCGGGAGGTTAATCTCACTATCGACTGTTACCAAGCGGGGTGGGATGAAACAGAGCTGTTGCATTACCGAAAGTCTGTTGAGGAGGGGCTCCCTGCAGTTCACGACAACGGTCTTCTCATAATTTCGCGCGTCCCGGTCGACCTGGACAGATCCAGCGATTACCTCGATACGTTGGAAAACTATGTCAAAAGCTGTCAATGAATTGCACTGCACAAATGCGCTTCTACGGGTCGTCATCGTTCTTTGAAGCCGCTGGGGACTGACTGGGTCCCTCGCGAGTCTCAGACCCGGACACGGGGTGGGGCACCCTGTCTTTCTCCTGCTTTGACCTGTCTCGCCTTTCCAGTCGCAACTGCATGCCTCCCAGCTCACCCTCACCGTGGCCTCCGGCTTTTGCCTCTGCCCTTATAGTCCGTCGTCAGCCACTGGTGCTCTGCCCTCCTTCGGATCCATGTCATCCCCCGCTCGTTGAAAATACAAATGCAATGGACGACGGTCGTGCGAGTCGACCCGACCCGCTCCGCGCCGGCATTCGCTTGATCATCCAGCGTTTCCCTTTCCCACTCCGACCGTTTGTAGTCCTTGTAAGCTGCCTCATGCTCCGAATCTCCCCGCAAGCTGCAGCCCTCCACACCGGCGGAGCTTCAAGTCTCCGGAATATTAATCCTCCATAACCTCGATCCTCCATATGTGGCAAACGCCCTCCTCCTCCTCCTTCAAATCCCGCTCCGACGCCTCGCCTCGCCTTTCGTTTTGTTTCATTCCATTCCATTCCATTCCATTCCATTCCATTCCATTCCATTCCATTCCATTCCATTCCATTACGTTTCGACGGTTTCTCCCCACTCCGCTCCACAACTGTGTGCTCCCCGGCTGGCAAAGGCTTTTGTTCTCCCCGGCTCGGCTCGGCTGGCTGGCTGGGACATCGTTTTTGCGCAGCTTACGACGCTGACTCCCGATCCAGCGCAGACTGCATTTCCAATTAATTTTCACGAGTCCGACTCGGCCCGGTCCGACGTAGCCGGTACGACCCTTGCCTCGCGCTCGACGTCCATGCTAGCTTTCTCCTTCCGTCCCGTCGCGAAGCCTCCGCGATACCCATCTAATCGATCCGCTCGCTGTGTCTAGCCCCGCCTCAAGTTTATTGTCTTTCCTCCCTCGTGTGCACTGTGCGCCACCTTCTGCCTTGGTGCTCCGTCTGCGGCCTCAAATTGCCCCCTCTGGATCAGGCTCTCCCTCTCCTTCCGCCTACGCTCTACGTTCTACGTACACCGCACATACGCACGCACACTTACAAACCCACGCATTGCATTATGCTCCGAGCTCCGAGCTCACTATGATCCGCGCCACCCACGCCACTGCCTTCTGTAACTACCTACTCCGTTGAATCCTAATCCTGATCCGTCTGTCTTACCTCTGCCTCTTACTGCGTTTTCTTCCAACTTACCTCCCAAATCTGAACTCTGAAATCTAAACGCCGTTCCGTGCCTGCATTGCTTATAATTATCCCATTCAAGCCGTTCCGTGCCTTGCCTGCGTTGCTTGAGCCTCAGCCTTATAATTATCCCATTCGCGCCGTTCCGTGCCAGTGCCAGTGCCCAGGCCTGTACAGCGGTGTCTACATAGTAACGTACCCCGAGCAGGGAGCGCCGAGCTCCGGGTCCCCGTTGGTCCGTGCGTTCCCCTGTGACGTAGACATCGACGTCGACGGATGCCTGGAGGCTGGTTTCGTCTATCTGAAACGATCTGAGATGTCGCATCGTCCCGCCCCAAATCTTCCCTAAAAAAAGCATCTCAAAAAACCCCACCCCCCAAATCTCCGTTTTTTTGGATACTTCTCATTCATTCTCATTCTCATTCTCATTCTCCTCTTTCGTCTCTACTGTAACTTACTTCTCTATATAACATTACTAACAAAACACGACGTGCGACGCGCATAAATAATGCAAATAACAGTAAAAAGCTCGTTCGTCGGTGGTTAAAGTAAAGATAACCGTGTGTGCGATTGTGCAATGTGCAATGTCGATCGACGTGGGGGGCGTGGATGCGGATGTGGGTGGATGTGTGGATGTGTGGATGTGGGTGGATGTGGGTGGATGGGGGGGAAGAGGAAGAGGGAGGATGGTGCGGGGGATGGATGGTGGATGGTGGGGGTCGTCAAAAATCGTCAAAAAATGTAATGTGTAATGTAAAGTAAAAGGGTACTATACTTCTCTTCTCTTTCTGCAGTCTGCAAAAACTCCAAGCTCGAAGCTCGAAACGAAAAGCCGACGAAACGAAGGCGGCGAAAAAGGTGGGCAAGGACAAGCGCGAGCCTTGAGCGTCGGAAGCCGACGCTCAAAACCCCCCCAAACACCCCTCGCCCTCGTCCCGAAAGCTCGCGCCCGCCAGCGAGCGACACAGGCCCTTCACGCGGCACTTGTCCTTCTCCCCCCTCTCCCTCTCGCCCTTGTCCTTCTTGCGCGTCTTGCGCTCCTTCTCCTTGTCCTGGTCCGCGCTTGGTACCAAGGTCGCGGTGGAGGACGCGGAGGAAGAGGAGATGTAGTTGGAGGTGTAGTTGGAGGTATACGAGGTGGGCGAGGTAGAAGGGGCAGACGAAGAGCGCGCATAAGTGTACGTCACAGGCGCGGACACAGCGGTATACGCGGACGGGCGCGTGCGCTCCCTCGGCGGCGACCCCGCCACCCTCGACCGCTCGCGCGGCGGACTCGAGCCCTTGAGGCGCGCGGCGGCGAACGCCCCGGCGTGCGAGAACTCGCCGGGGAGGTCCTCCTCCTCGTACCCGTCGCCGTCCTCCCCGTGCATGCGGTGCCCATGGGCAGGGGGCCCGGGCGTCTGGGGCCGGCGCACGCGGCGGCGCGGCGGCGAGGGCGGGGCTTGCGGCGAGCTCGGCGACGGAGCGTACGGGTGCGGCTGGTACTGGTACGGCGACTGCGCCGGGGGGTGCGGGTAGGACGGGTAGGACGGGTAGGCGGTGTATGGGTATGGATACGGGTATTTGCCACCTGGGGCAGAGAGAAAAAGTGAGACTCCCGCTCAGGCACACGGAACGGGAGACAGACAAACCTGTGGTGACAGACGGGGGCGCGGCGGGCTCGGGCGGGGGGCTGGCGAAGCCGTCGCTCTCGTCGCTCTCGGAGCTGAGGTCCGGCACGAGCGGGGGCGGCTGGGGCGGGAGGTACGTCGGGTAGTGCACGTTCGTCGAGGAGGCGGCGGAGGAGAAGGAAGAGGAATGCGAGTAGGAGGAATACGAAAAGCTATTAGGGTGGGTGGGTATTGGCGGGGGGACGGGGAGGGGTATGTATGGGCTCGTGCGGGTAGGCGTGCGCTCTGCCTCGCCAGCGTCGTCGTCGTCGTCCTCGTCGTCGTCATCCTGCTGCTGGTGGTCATAGGCGGCAAACGCGCGCGGGTGGAGGGAGCCGCCGCGGGCGTTGGTGGGGTGGGGTTTTTGGGTGCGGGGACGGGCCGGTGCGCCGTCGTAGTAGGTGCGACCGGGGCAGCCGCGGGCGGGGAGCGCGCATGCGTTGGGTGCGACCTGGATGGGCGTGCGGTCGTACTGCGCTGCGCTGTGGGCGGAGAAGGTGCGGGTGAGGGAGGGCGACGGGGGGAAGTGGACGGAGGGGATTCGGGGGGCAGGGGGAGGGGCGTCTGCAGCGCTCCTTGCGCGCTTGAGGATGGGCTGGCCTATCGGCATAGCGGGCAAGCCCAGTGTTAGCAGGATATAGGAACCATGGTGGAGGGTGAAAAGGGAGTTTTGTATAAACACACAAAACCGGCGCTGCCTCTTGACACAAGTGACTGTCACGTCACGCGTCACCCTGCCATCGCCTCCATGGCCACCGATCCACCCGAACTCTCGAAAAGGCATTCCCCTCCCAAGACGCTCCAATACATTGTCTGTGTCCACCAAGCCACTGCTGCCCCTACCTGCCCATCCAACGCTTTGCTCTCGTTGTTTGTTCAGCTTTTTTCACCTCGCCAGCCAAAATCCCTCGCTGATAAATCCTATTGGCACATTCAATCCGCCGCCATCGCATCCAGTTCACCCGAAGGCGACAACCGGCACCCAGGGCCACTGCCACCTGCCAAGCCTCGCCCCGATTCTATTCCCGGCACGTCCCCTTCCCGCCACTCACGTACCAAACCCAAACCTTCTTCCCCCTCACGTACTTGCCCTTTCTCGTCGTCGATCCCAGCGGCGCCAAGCCCCCTCCGCGTCGTCTTGACTAAGCCCCCCGGTGCCATGGTCCTGTCCCTCGGTCATCCTGCATCTTGCCTCTTGGCGGCTTTGCTTCCTTCCGCGGCCGCCCTAGACCTGCTCCTCGTCCCCTTGGGCATCCTCTGCGTCTCTTCTATCACCACGTTCCCAGCCAAACTGCGCCCGGCGCGGTCACGCGTCTGCCCCTGTCATGCCCCCATTGGCGCGTCGATCTTCCGGGTTCAATTTTCCGCAAACAACATGTTTCCTTTTCGTCTCTAGCGGCTTCTGTCTTCTGTGACGCGTTTGTGTTCCTGTTTTTTTACATAGCGGGCCAAAGTTCCAACTTCTGTCTACGCTTTGTTCCGGCCTTGTGTGCGCCTTCTCGCCGGTCGTGTCGTATGCAGTTGCACTACACATTGAATCGGCCTGTCTTCTCCTATGTTATCACAATCTAGAATATAGAATCGGCCTCCCCAGGTCTTGGTCTTGTGTCCCTTCCTTTGATGCCCCGCACCCACCTCACCTGCCGCGATAGATGATCTGCAGACGCGCGCGTTCCTTTTCCTTTGTCTGTCTGTCCCTCCATCTCCCTTCATCTCATACGCGATCACCTTGAGGCGCAAAGAAAACGGTTATCTGATCTGATTCAGCTACTTATCTCCTTCACCGTTAAGTGCAATTCGCGCTAGCGAGGTCAGCCGACTCTCTCCTCTCCCCTCTCCTCTTTCTTGTCCATCCTCCTTGTTCCGAATCCTTGTTCTGTTGAAGCTTCCTTGTTCAGAATTCTGCTTTACCTTTATCGCAGGTGCGGCGGCAGCACGGTATGTCGCGCCTACATACATGACTCCACTTCTGTATGTATTTGCACACTCGTACGCCCACAACGCCTGCAGACTCCACTCTTGTGTGTACTGCAAGTGTACTGTGTCCACCAGGCGTGATAATCACCATCTCAACACCCAGCCGACGCCGACGCCTCCATCTTCCTTCTGCTTCTTAGCGTCGGCGTCGGGAGCCCGGCGCGCGCGCCGAACGCCAGACAAGCGACGTCGTGTCTTGACCATCATTGATTGTGGACGACGCGTCGCGTCACGTCCCCATTCGTCTGTCTGCCAGCGTTGTACTTCCCGCCCCGGCCCCGGCGTCAGGCTGTCCAGTTCAATCCCGGTTCCAACTTCCGGACAATAAGAGGCAGGTCTCCATACCGAGCTAGTCCCCGTCCCCGTCCCCGTACTCCGAGCCGAGCCGTTGAACTGCAATCGCACCTTGAAAAAATGAACATAGCCTCTGCCAGCAGCACCGGCGTTCATAGTCACAGTGTTATTAAGGGTGTTCAATTCTTCCTTGCTGGCAACTTTTGAAAGTTGGAAACCCTTAAGCGAGCTTAAGCGAGGCTTTAGCGAGGGTTAGCGGGCCTTAGCGAGGGTTAGGCGAACTTGCCAGCTTGCCAACTCTAAGAATTGAACACCCTTATTGAATTAATGCCGCGTAGGCTATACATGCTACTCCCGGCGGTATGTATTCGCATCCGGAGATTTCAGCCTCGAGCTGGCTATGAACGCCGGGGATTGTATGGGATAGGATTGGCATGGAGAAAGCTTGTGTTCAAACGCGTCCGTACGCGTCCGTTTTGGAATAATACGCATGATTGCGGACGCCGGATACAGACCGCCACCGCCCCAGTCGCATACGCTTTCTCTTTTCTTTCTCTGTGGGGCTTTTTCAACAGGACGCGTCGCTGCCAGGTAACCTCCAGACGCGTCCCGTTTGGAATCATACGCGTCGCGGATACGGACCGTCACCGCCCCACTTTTATTTTCTGCGCGTACTTTTGAGTGGTACGCGTCGCGGCGGGCGGATCCAGAGCGCCACTATCTGCTTCTGTGCGCGTATCTTCGAGCGGCATATACGCGTCGCGTGCCCTGCTGCTTGTCAGTTAACCTCTAATTCACGCACGGGAGAGGACGCGACCATCGTTAAAGTTGAACCAGTCATGTCTGGGCTCGGGCTCTGTGCGAAACGAAACAGACACCGAATCAGCTCAGGCGACCACCCAACCACTCAATCAATTAACCTCAACCTCTGCCGTTCCTAAACATACTATACATATGTTCAAACTCAAACTTGTCACGAAAATCCCCCGCGTCTCCCGGTGACTTGAGTCTACTGGCTAACTCTGCGTTATATATATGTTATGTATGTGCCGGACTTCGACTTCGAAGTTCGAAACCGGGGAGACTATAGGTAGAATAAAGCTTCGCGTGTGAGCGTGACTTGGTGGCGGCACGCGACGCGTAAATCGCGCTCAGAGAAAAGGGTTGTGCACAGAACGAGCAGGATAAAGAAGACGTGTAGATGTGAATGCGCCTCTGTGGCGATTTGGATCCGCTCGAGGGTCCAGGAGTCAGTCTAAACCAGTCTAAATCTATTTCAAACAGACCCTAGAAATCAAAAACGGACAACTTGCATCCATGCACACTATCGAACCCGAGGATAGCCGCTGACGCGTCTTTGACCGTTCCATTAATTTACACCGCGACGCGACGCGTCGCGTCGCGCTAATTTTAACCACGACGCGTCCCAAGTGCTGAGAAGTTTCGAAAATAAAAATAGCCCCGGGGAAACTCACAGCGGAGATTCGTATCTCTCCGTTCCGGCCTCAAGAAAAGAACGCACACACCTCCTCATGATGCAGAAGACTCGCGAATCGCCCTGTTTAGAACTAGCAGATGCAGTCGCAAACAAAGGAATCACCCTCGCGCCCACCAACGTTTTTAAATACTTCTCTCCGACCGAAACGCCAAACGTTCGCCCCAGCAGCACTAGCAAAATACGCGCAGTGCGTCGTGGCGAATATTTACGACACAGTCCGGACGATAACGCAGACGCTTTATCCTTTTCTTCCACATTCCAGTAAACGTTCGTTCCTCCTGTGCGCACGATTACGGACGTGACGAGATGCGCGAGATACGCGTCGCGTCGCGTCTGCAAACAACGCGTGTGAGGAAAAGCGCCTCGTTCTCGGTAAAAATATCTGAGGGCTCAATGTGGAATTCCTGCGGAGAAGGAAGGCGCCCGGATGCGCCCGGATGCGGGATTCGCAGCCCGCACAAAAAGAAAACTCAACATACAGCCAACGCGTCGGGGAAGACCCGGCGCGTGTTCCGTGCCTCGCTGCGTTCCTTCCTTGTTCCCAGCTCCCGGAATCACTTGCCCAAGACAGCGCAGTCTGGACTCCTATATGCCAGGAGAGGAAGGTGCGTGTGCGTGTGCTAGTAGGCCCGGTCACTACCTATTAGGTGGCTCCGGATTTTTTCGGAAATCTTGGGACTTTTACTCTACGAAAATTGGGCTTGGGAGGGACTTTTACTCTATTTCGGAGCGGTAAATAACGAAAAAAATCTCCCACGCTATGCTCCCTCTTCTTTCCGAGCCCCGACGCTGTGCAACACCGTTCCGGCTCGGTTCCAAGCGTCGCGGCACCGTTTTCCGTGCTACACAATCAGCAGCATGCAGCCGGTTGAGTGCAAAATTTTGCTCCGATCTGTACTTTACTCAAAAAAAAAATCTCGGGCACCGCCAGTTTTACTCTGTGGCGGACCGGTAACTCCCATTCAGAGCGACTTTTACTCTCTTTCGCGGAGCCAAAAACCCAAATTTTTAGGGTCACTTTTACTCTATTCCGGATCCACCTAATAGGTAGTGACCGGGGGCCTGTGCTAGTTGTTTATGTCTTCGAAACTTCCAGGAAGAAGACCAGTTTGTCGTACGACATTTTAATCTCCGGTCGTCTCTGTCATCGTGGCGTTCCTCTCCGGAGATTAACCTCGGATTGGTGATGTTGGGAAGACAAAAGGTAAAGTGGTGTGAATGAGAAGTAAACTGAACTGGTCGCGCAATGAGTCGTGGTGATTGATATGGTTGCAGTGTCGCCGGCGGTGGAGACCATCCGATGTTGCAGGGATGAGGAGAAGCCGATGTTGAAGGAAGGTTACCCATGGCCAGCCGGTGTTGAAGGAAGGCGCGCACGGCGCTATCAGTGATACACCACGCAGAGGTTTGCACCCGGGTGCGCCGAGAGGCGCCATTCTCATGCACGTAGCATTTTGCGGCTCAACGCTGGCAGCTTGCTGCCAACATAACATAATCTCCGACGCGCGTCGCTGTCTTTCGGCCTCGGCAAGTGTGCGAAGCCGCAGGAGAGAGGAGGGAAGAAGTTGAACGCAGTTCCGAAGGCTGCCTGCCGCCGGCGAGGGCCCGAATCCCGACGACTGCCCGAGCCCCGATTCCGATGCACGACGGCCAGGGGAGAACGGAAGGGAGTCAACGTGGTGGACGTGAGCATGAGAAGGCGGGAGTGGGAAAGCGGGGCGGGTTAACGACTTCCCGGTGGTTGAATGTGTAGATGTGAAGCTGAGGGATAGAGTAATCCCGAAGGCTGGAAGGTCCAAGTGTTCTACTTCGTCCTGGCGAGGCCGATGCTGGATGTCCAAAAGTAAGATCGGGAGTAGGTCAAAAACGTGTTGAAAATAATAGATTCATTGACAATGATTCAAATCTGCGTGGTTTTTGCCTCGGCGGTCAACGTGAACTTATGTTAAGTAGTGAAGCATACATACATATACCGAGCGACACGACAAAGGTGGTTCATGGCTGCAACGTTTGTGACTTTTGTCGGGCCGTCGCACAGCCGACACGTCGCAGCATATGGAAGTGGAGACACCGGGAATCGTGCTCGGCTTGGTGGAAAGGGTGGAGCAAAGAGCATAGC
The DNA here is from genome assembly GCA_029449255.1 of Mycena polygramma. NCBI lineage: Eukaryota > Fungi > Basidiomycota > Agaricomycetes > Agaricales > Mycenaceae > Mycena > Mycena polygramma. Next base: position 81,976 of record JARKID010000248.1, read on the forward strand.
GCTAGACTTGGCAAAACAAAGTATCCTACAAACCACCAAATTCAAAGAGCAGAGAGGGGGCGAACAACAGAAAATCTGACCCAAGAGTATTCCAAAAGGCAAAAATCAAGTCCACATCGAGGGTGCAGACCTCAGACCGCCAGAGTCGCAGAGTAAAAACAGTTGTCGAGTCCACAGCGACAGGCGAACAAAGACTGCAATTCAATGCCCAGGAGCAGATGAAGATCGGCAAGGGTGGAGTTTGGGTGGAGTTGAACATGAACATTCAACGAAGTCGGGCATCGATGGCCATGGTGTATATCGCAAATTTCATGGTCGAGCAGAAATCGGAGTCAGACCGGCGGTGGTTCAACTGGAAATTTCAACCATCGGAAAATTCAGCCATCCGGCGATCTGTACATCTCCGTCGGGAACAATTGAATTGCAAATACTTCGGGACGTCGGGACGCGTCGTCATTATCGATTTTCACGTCGATCAGGGGCACCGTCAGATGGTGAGGAGGATTCGCGTGGAACGGGACAGTGTCAGTGTGACAGAAGGTCACAGATGGGCGCAAAGCGACTGCAGACCAAAACCGCCAACGAAAATTGTATGAGACCTAAACAAAAGTCGTACAAGGGTTGTGTTCCCAAAGAGAATCATTCGGTCGAAGCGAAAAGGGCGTCGGCGCCTTCATTCGTTCATTTTTCTCCATTCAATGCTGATTTCTCAATATTTCCTTTTTTAGAGTTGGGCGTTGATTGAGACTGTTGCGAACAAGACCGCAGACAGACGAATTGAGGACGATTTAGTGCGATGATCTGGGAATGACGCGGAGCCCGAGGACCACGAGTGAGAGCAAGTACTTTGAAGAGGAGTACAGGGGAGAAAAAGAAGGTAAAAAACGTGAAAACATGCGCCAAGCTCACGGGAGAAGACGTACACAATGCAAGCAAGCTGTGGACTTGGGAGTCAAACCCAAGTCGATGCAGTTACGATGTGGCCAAGGAGAAGAGTCGACGAGGAAGTAAGACGCCACTTCGGACATTACAAGATCGACACCCAGCATGGGCGCAGGATCGACGCCAACGAGGGGACATACGCCGCGAGGCCAAGACACGATAACCGGCCTTGGGGGGTTGCCGGTGTTGCGGATGGCAACGTCATGAGCGGTGTAGCCGACGAGCAAGGCAAAGACGGGCGCCAAGCCGCGATAAGGAAGGCGTGCGTGCGTACGCGCGGGCGGCGCAACTCGGAAGGCGAACCCAGCGCCACTCCACGCAGACACGACGCCAAGGGTTAAACGCGCCCGGATTCTCATCCGAGAACGATGAAGCAGGACTTGAGCAGGACCGTGGATCATCGTGGCAGCAAGCGTTGAGTGCTGTTTCGGGGGCGCGGCATTTGCTCAGTGGTAACGCTCAGCGGATGATCCGAGGGACCAAGAGGAAGAGGCCAAGAAAAGGTAGCAAAAGGCGCGAGATGCCAGTGAAGCTAAGGGAGACCAGAGGGGAGAGGCAATGCACCGCAGAAGGTGCGAGAAGGAGAAGAGGCCGAGCCACCGTACGAACGCGGAGGGAGATGAAGGGGCAGCATGCTTGCCAAGCAAGCGATCCGAAACGAAGCTGAACGTTAAACGCGGATAGAAAGGCCGCGGGTCGGTATAACGCCAGCTCTTATCAACGCTGTGAAGCTGAGTTACCGAAGGTAAGCGGCTCAAGCTGGGCGCCAGTGTGGTTGTATGCGATCCACCGCAGCGGACTGACGAGGTGAGACAGCACGCAGAGCATATGCACAATGAGCGTACATACCAAAGCTACCATTCGCTAGTGGATTGCTGGCACGCCGCTCCACGGGCTACTCGTGTTTTGCGCCGCTCGCCAATAATTGACAAACAGAGAAACCGCGGGGAGACGAGCAAGAAGAGGGAAAGGGCGATGTGTGTCCATGGGACGAAAATAAGACTGCCGGGTCGTCTGGAACTGCAGCAGGAAGAGTGTCGTTTTCGCGATACAAAGGCAATCCGAAATTCCAGTTTGGTCATTGATCTGTACCATTGTCGCGCATGGGGCCGAGATGCCTGGGGGTTCTGGAGAGTCGACACGGTTTGAAGGCAAAATGCAAATTTCCTTTTACGGTCAACGTCACAAATTTTTGGCGATTCCTCACAGCTTCTCACACTCAGTGCCAATGCTCAGCGCAGCTCAGCATACAGTATGTGCGTATGCCATGGATCTCAAATACAACAACTTTTTCCTCCAGAGTCACCGAGAAAGTGAAACCCTAAGCTTTATACGGCTCGGAGTCTGCCAGTGGGGAAACGAATCGGTAAATCCTGTTATAACAACCCTACGAGATAATCCCTCACTTCTTGCCCTTGCTCTTTTTCACGAACTTCAACCTCGGCACCCAGTGTACGCGTTCAGGTCCGACGAGATGGATTGATTCGGATTCTTCCCGGAGGAGTTCTGCCAAACGCACCCACTCGCTCTTCGATATCTCGCGCCTGACACAATCACAGCAAGTAAGTGTTCTGATTGCCCGACATTGAGTGAAAACCGCGAGAAATGAGTACTTACTCGGTGGTGGGCCATTCACAACGCGGATGCTCGATCTCGCGCAGTTGGGGAAAAGGCTTGGCCCACTGTGGTGTTGCACATAACTGATAAAGGTCGTTGCTGTGCATGAACTTCCGGCTACAGACAGCGAAAGATTAGAAAAAGCAACGGGTAACGTCGATATACGTGCTGGAAGTACTGGGGAGTTCGGAAGACTATGCGTTCAACGTGCGCGTGGGTGTCTGCGGTCTTGAAGTCAGATGGGCCAGCAGAGTGCTGGGAGGGGCCGTGAGCTGGCTGCAGACAATGAAGCATAGGCCCCGAACGCACCTTTTCATCGCAGGCCACACCGAGCACGGTCATCAAGGGGCAAGTGCGCCAGATCGAGAGCTCGGGGTCGGCGAGCTGCTGCACGGAAACCGTCAGCTCGCGCAGCTTTGCGCCGTGCCGCTCAAAGAACCCGACCCCTCCGACGGCGTTGGGAGGGAAGGCCATGGTCCGCAGGGCAGGCAGCCTGATAGGAAATTCAACGAAGCGTTCCAAATGACGTACAAACAGCACGTACTCCATGTGGGAGAGCACATCCAGAAACGAAGCTTCAAACGTGTTGATAGTCAGACTCGCGAGCAAACTAAACGTGTCCGCTGGAATTGACTTGGGTCCCAACTTCGGCCCGGTCTTGAACACTGTCTTTGAGTCCCAAACGAACTCCCGCATTTCGGGAAATAACGCGAAGAGACCAGGATCTGCTGCACTGCTGGTTTTGGAGACCGGGAAGTTAAAGGACCGCAGGGTGGTACCTCTCAGTTTCCCCAGATCGGTGAACACCTTCCAGGTTATGGGCGGACAACTTTCTCGGAAACTTTCGATGCGGTGCAACTCCGTCAACACCGGTGTGTGTTCTATCACGCTCTTGAACACACCCAGGTCGCCAGAGAAATTGAGAGAAAGGCATCGGACACTCCGGCCCAGTGCAGGTTGCCGTTCCAACTGCAGCGCGAACGAATCCAGGGCCTCTGTTGACTCCAATGTGGGGCTTGCGTAGAGATGAGGAAGGCCGAGCCGCTGCACATATAAGCTCAGGTTGACCTTGCCAACAATGAATACGGCGGCTCACTGCAAATGTCTTGCAGACAAGGAGCGACGACAGACACTCCCAGCCGGGAGAACAGAAGGTGTAATATGATACACGGCTCCAGATGGCGTCCTCTAGAACCGGATCGGCAGACAGTCGTGCCGGGTACACGAATGGACTTGATAGAACCGGGCTGTGGCCAGCGTAAGCGAAGGAACGAAGGGAGGAAGTTGAAATACCTTTCGTCTCCTAAATCCACCAGTGCATTTAATCTCTCGTCTTTCCTCAGAGCATCCTTGAGACGTTGTACGTTCTCAAGCACATACGCGGGTGGTTCCGAGCCCAGAGGGCGTTCGAGTCGAATGCGTTTCAAGGACGGGTTTGCGGCGATGATTCGCATATATTCGGGTATTTGGTAGGGCTGATACTCGTGGCCCCGAAGGACCAGAGTGCCAAGATTCGGAGCCTGGCTCAAAGCCTTGGAAATAACGTCCATGTTATAGGACCTGCGATGTGGCATCTCCAACACACGCTAAACGGTGGCATGAGTTGAAAGAGAAAAGAGGGAGGCGTGGGTTGTCAAGTACCAATTTCTTCCACGTCGGAATGCATTTTTCGAGTGTTTGTGCAAGTTTCCTGTCCTCCTGGTACCCCAAACTTGATCCCAAGTCTCGAGTTTTGAGAATGACACGGACAGGATCGACGAGAGGCAGGCCGCGAATCAGACCACATGTGTTGTCGGACCTGGCGATTTCCAGTGAAAGGAAGAGATCGGTAATATTGATGGAGGCCTGGAGGATTTTGAACATCGAAATAGCATATCCACCCTCGACGCGGAGTTTCTTGATGAAGCGACCCAACGTGGGGCTTGCTTTCAAGGTGGCGGCTAATGATTGGGCTTGAGCCTTGGAGCGTAGCACCACCACGTTGTACAAAAGTGGGGTGGCTACCCGTAGCCATGCTTTAGAGACGACCAGAAACGCAGAGGTGGACTCGGAGAAGGTCATGAACGGTGAGTCGGCGGAGGAGGTCATGGCGGAGAATGTCGCGTCGGACACTCTCAGAGCGGGTGATAGAATCTCTGAGATTATTTCGTCAGGGAGATGGTTCGCCATATTCGACGCGTCAAACATGGTGGCAAGGAAAGAGAGGGGCGTGTTGTTTGGTCGTGCTGTACTGCTACACGTGCACGGATCCAAATGATTTGTTTATTTATTTAGTAAATTTAGTAAATTTAAAAAATTCGCGTCCGCGCTAAGTAGCCCAGGCCCGTGGTGCGTTCATTGCAGTATGTAGAGGCCCACTCGTCGCTGGCGAAATTTGTGTGTGGGCGCTCGCATGCAGCTCATCATGTGCAAGAAATTCGAGGGCTTGCAGCACTCCGCGAAATCTTTGAGTAACGGGCCTGGAGGCTGGAATCCGTAATATAGGAAGTTTCTATAATATATTATACATGCCCTACATGTCCGACAGGAACCAATCACCTCCCTCGGCTCAGCCCTCCTTAGCCAGACTCTGCTTGCATCGCGACCTGGGTTGCGAGGACCGGTTTCGCGCACGTCAAGCTAAACGCACAAACGTGCAACTGCGGGGTATAGGGCTGAGCCTCCGCCAACATGCGCACAAGCATCCCATGCACATAAAAGGCATGGGGCCTCCCCGACGTTCACCGGTACCCTGAGCGTCTGGAGCCGGGGCCGGAGCAATTGCTCACGGTCTCGATGAGGGGCCGCTTTCCTGGCAGAAAAATCGAGCGGTAATGGGCAGAAGAGAAGCCGGAATAGAGGTCGTGACAGTTCTGGTATGGGGCCGGGAGGATGTCGAAAACGCAGGTCGTCCACTGCAATGTACCGAATAGATATGCTTGATCATGACGCTGAATCGGTAATGATGATCCGTGCCACCGAGATGGGCTGCACAGGGCAATAAGCCGGATTCGACGGAGGTGTTTCTTATAGGGACCACTCCTCATCTTCTTCAAGGCGTGAAGCTTGGCGAAGAACGTCAAGGTGCCGTGCATCCAGAGCGAAGTCTCGACCGCGAGAGTCGAAATGTGTTAGTTGATGCCACGGTAGAACGATGTTGGCGAGGTCAAAGCCATCCCCCAAGGAAACGTCGTGGAGCATGGGGGCATCCTTGAACAGATTCAAGGAAGGAAGCGTTGATTCCACGGACGGCGTATGGACCGCGGCCATCACCGCCAGCCTCCGCAATCGAGGGAGCCCAGAATCTGCACGCAGCCGATGGAAATCGGCAAGTGGGAGCATAAGGTTCACGTCGTGCCAACGCGAAGAACATCGGCTCAGAGCGGAGACGAACGACGCCGGGAGGGCGAGCTCGTGCTCGTCTGGGAAGCCCGACCGAACGCAGTTAATGACCATGGTAAGCGGAGTGTTGCCGCCGCGCGCAAGCCAACGCTCGAAGAGCCGCACGATGGAACAGTCGTCGTCTCTCGTCTTCACCAAGTCGACCGACAAGATGAAGCTGTTCCACAGGCCTGGGGTGGAGATCGCGATGTCGCGCCAGTCCCTGCAGATCGCGCCCAGTAATAGCGGGGCGCGCGCGGATGCGGGCGCGGCGGAATACGGGGGGAGACATTCGATGAATATTGCGGAGAGAATCTCGGGGGGGCAGCAGGAGAATTGGGTGCGGGCCCAAGAGGACCTCCCAGCCGTCGTTTTGGCCTGGTTCACTCTCGGAGCGCATTGAACCGGAGAGTTCGTCGTCGTCGGCTACAAGCTGCAAATCGTCGAACGAGGATTCCATCGCGGGAGTACTTGGACGACTGCGAGAACAGTCAGACAACCATTGCCAGTTAAATAAGCACAGAAAGCTGTGGAGATGCGCGTCACTGTCAGAGCAGGTCACATTTGGTTTGAGCAGAGAACGAGCGGCAGCAAAGCGGCGGTGCACGCAGAATGGGGATTGATTTGTCAGCTTTGCGACCGCAAGAGTTCAAGGATTCGAAGAAGGTCTGATAAGAGAAGAAACATGAGATTTCGAATAAAAGGAAGCTTGAGTTGGAGGAAGAAAAACCAAGGAAAAACGCAAAAAAGTCTCATCTGATGGCATAAGCTCGGCAAGCATCAGCACGACCAAATAACACGCTCATCTTTCTTGCCACCTTCATCTTCGCGTCGAATATGGCCAACTACCTTCCTGATGAGATAATCTCAGAGATTCTATCGCCCGCTTTGAAAGTATCCGACGCGACATTCTCCGCCATGACCCCCCCACCGCCCATTCGCCCTTTATGACTTTCTCCCAATCCAGCTCTGCGTTTCTAGTCGTCTCCAAAGCTTGGCTGCGGGTGGCCACCCCCGCTTTTGTACAACGTGGTGGTGCTACGCTCCAAGGCTCAAGCCCAGGCGTTAGCTGCCACCTTGAAAGTAAACCCCACCTGGGGTCGCTTCATCAAGAAACTGCGCGTCGAGGTGGATATGCTATTTCAATGTTCAAATCCTCCAGTCCTCCAAAAATATCACCGATCTCTTCCTTACACTCGAAATCGCGTCGTCCGATAACGCATGCGGCCTTATTCGCGGTCTGCCGCTGGTCGATCCTGTCCGAGTCATTGTAATGTCATCACAGAACGGGAAACTAGCACAAGCACTCGAAAAATCCATTCCGACGTGGAAGAAATTGGTAAGTATTTCCTGTACTTTCTTTCCGGATTTTACTTATCACCATTTAGGCTGTGTTGGAAGTAGCACATCGCGATTACTGGCGCGAAGAGTTATCTGAAGCTGTGAGGCAAGCTCCAAACCTTTCGACTCTGATAGTTCGGGACGACAAGTACGAGCTGGATGACGTACCGAAATACATGCGAGCCATCGCCGCAAACCCATCCTTGAAACATATTCGAATTGTGCCACCCATGTTGCCTGGGCCATGCAGACAGGATTTCGTTGATGAAGTCAGGAAGGATGCGAAACTGAGTGCGCTTTTGGATCTAGAAGAAAGGTGATCCAGGTTTCTGTGCTTTTTCTTCGCTCCTTGGTTCACACTCGCCACAGCATACTTCCCTTGACCCCTTTCGTGTATCCCGCACGACTGTCTGCCAACCCGATTCAAGAGGACGCTATCTGGAGTCGTGTGTTATATTTCGCCATAAATTCTGACACGCGGTGGTGGGCTGGCCCTCTGGCGCCACTCCTGGTCTGCAAGACATTCGCAGTACGCCCCACATCGAATCTTACCGGCGCCCCGGCCTGACCATTTTCCTTTAATAGCGTCTCGGTGTTCCGCATCTCTACACAAACCCCACATTAAGGTCAACAAAGGCCCTGGATTCATTTGCGCTGCAGTTGGAACAGCGACCTGCACTAGGCCGGAGTGTCCGATGCCTCTCTCTCAAGCTCTTTGGCGAGCTGGGTGTGTTCAAGAGCGTGGTCGAGCACACACCAGTGTTGACGGAGTTGCACCGCGTCGAAACTTTCCGAGAAGGTTGTCAGCCCATAAACCTGGAGGGTGTTCACCGATCTGGGGAAAACTGAGAGGCACCATCCTGCGGTCCTTTAACTTCCCGTCTCCAAAACCAGCAGTGCAGCAGATCCTGGTCTCTTCGCGTTATTTCCCGAAATGCGGGAGTTCGTTTGGGACTCAAAGACAGTGTTCAAGACCGGGCCCAAGTTGATTCCAGCGGACACGTTCAGTCTGCTCGTGAGTCTGACTATCAACACGTTTGAAGCTTCGTTTGTGGATGTGCTCTCCCATATGGAGTACGTTCTTTTTCTACGTTATTCGGAACGCTTCGTTGAATTTCCTATCAGGCTGCCTGCCCTGCGGACCATGGCCTTCCCTCCCAACGCCGTCGGAGGGGTCGGGTTCTTTGAACGGCACGGCGCGAAGCTGCGCGAGCTGACGGTTTCTGTGCAGCAGCTCGCGGACCCCAAGCTCTTGATCTGGCGCAACTGCCCCCTTATGACCGTGCTCGGTTGTGGCCTGCGATCAAAAGGTGCGTGGACCACTCGTCCTTCAGTGTCCGCAGCCGGCTTACGCCTCGCAGCACTCTGCTGGCCCCTCTGACTTCAAGACCGCAAACACCCCACGCGCACGTTGAACGCATAGTTTTCCGAACTCCCCAGTACTTCCAGCACGTATATCGACGTTCCCCTTTGCCTTTTCTGATCCTTCTCCATTCTGCAGCGTGAAGTACAAGCATAGCCAGGACCTTTATCAGTTGTGTTCCTCAACAGCCTGGGCCAAGCCTTTCCCCCAGCTGCGCGAGATCGAACATCCGTGTTGTGAATGGCCCACCACAGAGTACGTACTGCTGGCGCTTTCACTTGATATTGGGCAACTTACTTGCTCTGGTTGTGGCAGGCGCGAGATATCGAAGAACGAGTGGGTGCGTTGGGCGGAACTCCTCCGGAAACGATCCGAAACAATCCATCTCGTCGGACCTGAACGCGTACACTGGGTGCCCAGATTGAAGTTTGTGAAAAAGGAGAAGAGTAAGAAGGTGAAGTTGTAAATTACATGTTGTACAGTATCACACACCGCCATGGATTTCCGGACTGAGAGATGCTTTGTTGCAAACGGTTGAAATATGCTGATTTGAACCAAGGTTCAAATTCGTGGCGCACTTCAGTTCCGATCCCAGCGTCACCCAAAATGGAGCATCCCCACATATGATTAGTATCTTTGAGAGAGCGTCCGCGTCGTAACGATATTCGAACGAGGAGTAATCACCGCTCGTTGGATTTCGACGCATTGGTTCAAGATGGCCCGGGTCAGCAGCGGGGTGGTCCCACAAAACAGAGTTTCATGGCGCAATGTATATACTGCAATGGCTACCGGGGCGCTGTTTGGGCAATAGCATGGGACCAACTTTGGGGGAGAATCGCGGAATCAAGGAAACAGCGGCAGACTATGTCTTGAGTACAACATAATGCCTGGCCGGTCGACGACCGGTTAGTGGTTAACCGTGAGACCGAGGACATCCAGAGCTAGTACCCTTGAACCCGGTCCGGTTTTTGAAAGGAATCTCCTGATGTATGCACTTTGAACATAAGTATAGGTAAAAATCCAGAGAGCTGAGATTTTTACTTGCCTTTACTATGACGCATCAAGAGCCGTTTGAAGGACTGACCCTCTCGGGCACGTCGCAGGTGGATTGAAGTCCTGCAAGTAAGTATGGTGGTGATACACCTGCTGGATTTAGTCGATACCAATGATCCAGCAGGAATCCCTCGTTCGAATCGGGTAAGGTCATTACTGCTTTTTCCCCTTCTCGTTTTTGGTTGCTACCCATTCGCCAAGATTACGCGTCAAGGATCCCTTCAGAAGGACGAACTGAAGCAAGGAAATGAGGCCCGGGCACACAATCCGAATGGCCGAGGGCCGAGAATGCACGGTTCAATTGCGTGTATCAGACCGAGGATTCAGCCAGCAAGTATCTAGCACGAGTTGAAGTTACTGTGAGATCCCCCAATGATAACCGTGGAAGAGGCGAGCTCGAGGTGTGGTAAGATGAAAGATCGGGAAGCGGGAAGCGGGACGTTGACGTATACCGGACCGCAATAGAATTCTCATGTGGGGTACCGGCGAAAAATGCTTGCGCGAGGGAGGTTTATCGTATATGTAGGTGCCTGTGGACAGTAGCCTCGTGGAACGGTAACGTACCCAATATGAATTTTAATTTAGAAGAAAGATTTGTGGCGGCGAGAGAGTGATAACAAGCGGGAGTCCTAGAGATTCGATCCGCGGGGCTCGCGTTGGGTGTTGGCGCCTTTGAGAAATGGGGATGGTCGGTTGGAGCTTGGTGCTGTAAATAATTGCCGCGCGACGGCAAGGACTCAAGGAAACTTTGGCTTTTCTGGCGGTATATATACGAGTGCGCTTCATTTGCGAGAGGGTCTCGGATAGACTTTGTCGGATCAGCAGGCCTTTGCCAGAAACTCAGTGCTGAACGTACCTGGCAAGAAGCGCATTACGAAAGCGGAGAGACCCAATTCGGCACTCAACGCCCACCGGGAGCATGTGATTGATGGCCACCATTTGCGATGTCTTGGCGGAATCCTGATCAATATCCTGATGGTGAAAATAGCGGAATTTCAGTGTAAGGATAATCGTTGCGAAACGTTGAGAGAGAATCCAATTCGACTCGGTCGCCCATCGAAAAAGAAAGCCAAATGCGTCCTCAACGGAGATCGGACCGGCGGGGAGACCAAAAGCGTCGCAGAAGGACGGAGCCGTAATTCGCGGTCAGACAGGAACGGATCTCAGGAGCATATAGGTCCCCAGTAGGTCCCATTCGACCCACTGGTTTCAATTTCTTCCAACAACCTCCAAGTTTTTTGTGGCGGCCGTGGTTTGATGCCCCCTTGATATCGATCGCAAGCGTCCGCTAATTCTAGCCTCATGTAGACCGTTCCTAGGCCAGAACACTAGACGTTTGTTTGGATCGCCATTGGAGAGGTTTGGGAGGTTGGGATGGCAGGAGAGAGTTCAGAAGACAGACCAGATAAGCAGCCGAAATGCAGCCGGTGATCACAGATCTTTGACCACCATCCCGCACACTGTGTGAAAATCTCCACACCTAAAAACCAAGGAAGAAATATAAATTCAGAGCTTGTACGCAAAAGTCCCCCTTGTTCCCGTACTCCACGCCGCTTATCCTCAACCACCATGACCAGCGTGCACTCTTCCGTCGACGACGATGACAAGGAGCTCCTCGCCCTGGGCTACGTCCCATCCTTCAAGCGCGAGTTCTCCCAATCTCGCCACGGTGCGTGTGGCGTCTCTGGAAAACGCACAGAAAAATGCTGAAAATAATGCGCATTCTAGATCAGCTTTGCGTTCAGTATTATGGGACTATGCTCGAGCATTGCAACGACGTTTAAACACTCCGCTGACTCTCGGCGGTCCGTCGACAGTTGTGTGGTGCTGGATTTTGGGTGCTTGCATGTGCTTCACCCTCGGCTCGTCCCATCGCGGAAATTGTCAGGTCAGCTACGGACAAACGCAGCTGAAATCACTCAACGTCTGACTTGTGGATGCATGCAGTGCGTTCCCGACGTGTGGTGGATTGTGCGTAAAAAATAACCTCTTTTCTTCTTCGCCTCTAATAAAAATTGCAGGTACACTGCATCGGCGCAACTGACCCCGCGGAAAGTACCGCGCATCGTACGTGCAGCTCAACCCTCAGGGAATTTTCGACTCAAATAATCACTTGTGCAGGTTGGATGGGTGGTAGGGTGGCTCAATATCCTCGGTATGTCCGTCCTCCCTCGCGGCTGTGATTTCTCTTACAAAGTATCCTCAGGGCAAATCGCTGGTGTCAGTTCCACCGAGTTGGACTTTCTGGCATGATACTGGCAGCAGGTCCGTTCGTATCAATTTTCATTCGTCTATTACGCCTTACACCGTCCTAGCCGTTATCGAAAGGTTAGGAAGGTTTTCCGGAGTCGAGAATTGGTCGTCGATTTCTGACGTTGTTTTTCTCAGGACGGCGATTTGAGGTCACCCTCGGTGCGTTTATCAGGCCCATCACATTCTGCTTCTTGGCCTCACTAGCCGGTGCAGGGCAAGGTCGTCGGTCTTTTCGCGGGATTGCTCGTTCTGAACGGCTTCTTCGTATGCTCCCTCCCCGTCCTGCTTCGCTGGTAGCTGACTCGCGGGCCGCAGAACTCCCTGGCGACGCGCCACCTCGCGCGCTTCACGCAGTACTTCGTCTTCATCAACCTTGGAGCAACTGCGCGTGCGTCCCACAACCGTCCTTCCTCTTGAAGTAGACCATCTCACTCGTCGTCTATCCTAGTGATAATCATCACACTCCTTGCCACGACGCCGCGCGCGGAGATGCACCCCGCCGGGTAACGTCTTTGGCTCCGCCGGCATCAACAACGCGACGGGCGGGTGGAATACGGGCCTTGCGTTCCTCTTTTGGCCTGCTCTCGGTGCAGTGGACGGTGCGCCCCTCCCTCTCTCAGACCTCTTTTCATTCGCTGATCCGATTGTGTATATAGATGACGGTGAGCCCTGGTCCGTATCACATCGCCTTTCGCGTGCGTTCTAACAGTGTACAAAGGACTACGACGCGACGGGCCCATATTAGTGAGGAGGTGAAGCGCGCGGCGTATGCGGCGCCGGCGGCGATCTTCATTGCTGTGTGCGTTACACTCTCCCTCAGAATCTTATTTGTTCCGCAACTAAGCATACTGTGTGTGTGAATAGTCATTGGCACGGGCCTTATCGGCTGGCTGCTGAACATCGTCTTGGTGCTCTGTTCTGGTGATTTGTGCGTCTCCCCGTGGTGTGAAAGATGGATAGCTGATGGGTATTCCCTCTCCGCAGGGCGTTGCTCCCCGGCCCCTCAGGGTCCGCGATGCTGCAGATCATGACGCTGCGGATGGGCAAGACCGGCGCGCTCCATATTCTCTGGGTACGCTACTTCGAGTCGATTGAGGAACGGAAGTTGATGGCTTGACGCAGGTCTTCGTGTGCTTGACGGCGTTCTTCGTCGTGCAGACCGCGTGCAGGCTGGTATCGCGTACTGTGTTTGCGTTTAGCCGTGATCAGTGCGTTCCCTCTCCTCTCCTTCTTTAATCCTGGATACTGAATTTTCCCAGCGGCCTCCCCGACGGTGGCTACTTCGGGTACAACTCCCCGTCACGCACACCCCCGTTGCGCGCCATCTGGTTCTCCACTATCTTCAGCATTCTCCCCGGCCTGCTCGACCTCGCCTCGCCCGCGGCCGCCAACGCGATCTTCTCGCTCACAGCCATCGCGCTCGACCTGAGCTATATCATTCCCATTGCGCTGAGACGTGTGTTCCAGAACCACCCCGAGGTCATGTTCAAGCCGTGCGTGTTCCACCCTTATTCCCTTCGCTTTATACGAACGACTTAACGCGATGCGTAGTGGACCATTCTACATGGGCGCGGGGCTGCTCGGGTGGTCGGCGAATATCGCGTGCATCAGCTGGACGCTTTTCGTTTGTGTAATCTTCAGCTTCCCGACTGTGAAGCCTGTTACGGCGCTTTAATATGAACTATGCCTCTGTGCGTCTTTCTTCCTCTGTTCCCGCCCTCATCTCTTCTCCGAGCCCTTGCTGACCCACACACACAGGTGATCACCGTCGGCGTCATGTTTCTCTCCCTGGTGTGGTACTTCCTACACGCGCACAAGCACTACCGCGGCCCGACGTCCAACATCAGCGAGCAAACCGCGGGCTCTGGGTCCCAGCTATCCGTCCACGACGACTCAGAGCTCACGGCAGGGGAGAAGGGCTCGAGGGAGCTCAAGGGCGACATGGCGTAGACGTGCTACGATGACTCTTGTCGCCACGGATTAAAAGCGAACGAAGGTTTTACGATCTCCATGTAAGTATGACCGACTTAATACGACTAACTAGAGTACCGAGAGCGTCCCTTGAATTATTATCTGACTGCTTGTGGATTTATTTCCCTTGTACTTGGAACTGTACATGTGCATCTACGAAGTAATGTGTCTGCCCCGATTGAAAGAAAACCCTGAGGGTAGGAATTTAGCTGATGCGTTCTTTCTCTTCTTTCGTAGACCAAACACATTCTGCGAGCATGTCATGGCTCGAGCGCTCGGCCTGGCCTCTTCGATATTAAACGCCAACGAAGTCCGCTATCTACTGTACATGTACAAAGTAAAGTGTCTTCCACGATTAAACATACAACGAATTAACCAGTCCAGAAATCCTACAGTCCAGAAGCACTACTTCTTCTTCTCGTCGTCATCATACCCGACATATACGGTCCCCAAAGAGGAGCTGATGGACGCCTCGTCGCCAGCCCATACTTTCTGCTTCACCTCTTCTTCCGTCCAGTTTCCAACAAACATATGATCGCCAAACATCACCGTCCCTGCGCGAGTGCGGCTGATATCGCAACTTCCCCAAGTGTGGCCGATACGTTCAAGGGCCCGCGAAACGACCGCGGGAGCGAGAGACTTGCTTCGCCGAGACGGGCACTTACGCTGACGGATATTGGGGCGCGGTGGTCGGGGGCGTGCTGAACGGATTGAAAAAAGCATCAACTGATTATTCAGGAGTAAGGTGAGACTGGAACTTACGATTTCCAGTCTAGTCGTCCCCATGGTGGAGGTCACCTCCATACGCGTCTTGCTGGTCGAAGCAGCCTCAGAGCCAACGACGTAGACAACGGCAGCGACCTCGCCCATGAGTGCCGAGAGGCTCAAGTGCAACTTGTTGTTGGGCACCTGCATAGAAGGCGGCTGTAGGGTGGGGTCCAGCACGAAGGTGCCCTTCACCTCGCCGAAGCGACGAGTAAGAGAGATGTAGTTGGACGGTTTGATATGCGGCGGCGCGATAGACTGGGGAGGTTCGTATGCCGGAGGGGAACCATCTGTCTGTCGGCGGACTCGTCAGTTCATGAAAGCACATACATTATGCAAGACGCGAAGCACATCACGGTGTATATGCGCTTCAAGCTCGCATACCGTAGATAAAGATGGCGCACTCACCAGTGCAGTGCCTGCCTCGGATGGCGGGCTCAGATTGGACTTGGAGATACTCTTGTCTTCTGGGGGAACAATCATTTCTGGGTCGTGCAGAAGCACTGCGCCTGTGAGCCTGCCTTACATAAATCAAAAGCAGCATGGCTGCGCAGTGTCAACGATGCCTATCACTGTATCAGCCGTCGGTGCCAGTGGCTGCGGAATTCAACAAGACTGGAAAATCGAAAGTGGCCTCCAAGTTTCCCTCAAATCCAACAAACCCAGCAAATGTAATATTCCGTTGAGTGAGGAGCAAGTCGCAAGGAAGGCCGCATCGATATCCGATCAGGCACTGGCCGACGTGCTGACTATACGCCCGGTCCGGGATGTTGCGGCACTGCGCAATCGCCTCGACAGAAGGTCTGGTCCTTGCGTGTTGCATTGGTGTTGCATACTTGTATCTCGTCGTCGTCAATTTCATTCCTGGAGGACGCGAACAATTAAATCTGTTCTCATCAACTGGGGTAAATGTCCCACGGTTCAACTTTTCGTCTTGCGGTGTAAACAAAACGACCTCTTTCATCATATGCATAAGAACTCAACGGCAGTGCAGAAGCAAAATATTGCGTCCAATATCATTCTGGGTCTCGCTAGTATACACCAACTTCGAGCTCGACGCAAATCATTCGAGGATCGCACAGCCTTCGCCTGGCAGTCCTGTCTCGCTCTCCATGGTCACCATATACGCTCACCATGGCTCCGCCAAGCCCAGCTGCAGGGATTTTATTCGCCGAAATCCGAGGCGCTCGTCGCTAATACGTCGGAAAGATCAAGTAGCGATGTTTTGAATACATGTGAAGGTGCCAACAACATGCGTTTATACAGACTACTAAGAGTTATATGAGCTGTCGCTTAGAATCCCCTGCGCCCACACATACACTGGTAGGTCGTACAGATACATCCGTCACTGGGCATCTGTCAAAATTGTGCTCCACACCTCGTTGAGTTCAACGTGAAAGACGTACTACTGCTGCTGAGCCTGGGGTTCGGGCCATGGATACACTATATTCACAGACCGGGTATAAACACCGTAATTCATGGGCGGTGGATTGGTTTCGAAATAGGCCGGGTTTGTAGCCGGGAGTTGATTTCCGGGAATGCCGGGGTGATAATTTGAACCAGGGGAAAAGATGTGGGACGAGTGAGGATATTCGGGCTGTCTGACGGGAGCCATGTGGTTTCCAGGTGGTGCAGCGGCCTGCGAATTGTATGCGGAGTACCCAGAGGAGTGGTTGGAGGTGGGCGGCGGAGATACACCTTGACTTCGGGCGTACGACCCTGGATCGAGCGGTTCTGCCCACGTTGTGGGTGGCGGGGAGGACCTTTCTTCAGTGGGGGAGGCCGGAATATATTCACATGTCGTCCCCTCCCTTAAACAGCGCTCGCACGGAGAACTGGGGTGCTTCTCCTTTGTAACGCACTAGTAGCATATGTTTAGCACAATATTGATGGGGCGGGCAAGGTACTGACTTTAACCTTGCGCCTGCGGCAATTTGAGCACGCAATACGATTTCTTTGGTGTCCGGGAGGCGGAGGTTTGACGGGATACGACGAAGACGAACCACGGCTCCCAGTGGGGTTGGGGTTGGGAAACATATTTTACTGAATGCTGGTTGAGCTCCCACCTGGTTCTTATACATGCGTCCTATTTGTGCACAGGCAATTTCTCAGGACCAGAAGCACATCGCTCAAAGGGCTACAGAACACATATCGTCCTAATGGGGTCGTGTTTGCATCATCTCAATTGAGTCGTCCGGGGACCATATAAAGCAACTGAAAAAAAGTGGCCAGGGAAACACTAAAACGGTCCGAGTTTCCGCGTGATCTCACTGAAGTACACTTGACCGTTAGTACTATCTGGTTCCACACAAACAAAGCTGTACAGTGGAGCCCACAGAAAATAATCGCCCGCAGTCAAGAGTCGTACGAGTGGTTCGGATA
>JARKID010000249.1:0-97262 GCA_029449255.1 Mycena polygramma
AGGAGAAACATGCGACCCGTTTCTCGTGCGAAACAATACCCGGAGAGGAAACGCGAGTCTCGAAGACGTTAAGGTTGTGAAGATGGAACTCGCGGGCTCTTATGACTTTGCCGCAGATGAAACCGTACAGTTGGCCAAGAGTGGTCCGCTCGGTTAACAAAACCTCGCGGACGGTGTCTTCATCGTAAGCGAATAGCTCGTCTGCGCGATCTGGGTTAGGAACGCGGGCTTTCCCTGTGGCTCGCCCGGCCTGTAGCAGCTGAATGGGGACGGTCGTTGGCCGCTTGTGGGCTCGCGGCGCATTCGACCCGTATTCCGTGTGCTCGTCGACCACGATTCCCACGGGAATATAGGGCGGAAATTGTACAGCATTGCGACCCTGATCAGTGAGGAACGTCGGTATCTTCTTTTCATCGAAGTCCGGCAGATATACGATGTTCGCCGGCCGAGTGAGGCCCGTGACGGTGGAAATGGTAGTCTTCAGTTGCTTCACCCGTCCCCGCAGCTCCATGTTGGTGTACGCTGCAGTAGCGGTGCGTCTGTCAAGTCTTGCTCCAGGAGGAGCGCTCGTCTTTTCGCCTGCTTGTGTCATTGACACGAGGAGCTCCTGGTGAACATCGTACATCTCTTTGGTTTGTGTATTCAAAATTCCGCCGAGAAGCTCAAGAACTCGGAACAATTCGTTCTCGCGCCGGAGAGTTGAAACATTCACTTTCCGGTGTCCGGTCGTTCCAGGTTCAGGGTTAGGTGAGGGCTAGAAGGAATGTCAACTATCATGTCGTGTCGTGGTGGATTAATTAGTGCTCACACGTTGAGGTGCAGCCGAGATATCTGACAAAGTACGGCCAACGGGGATTGTAACCGAATCAGCGGGCGCAGGCATCGAAATGTCGTCGAGTGGTGGCAAGGTCAGAAGGGAACCGTCATCATCTTTTAGTTCGTCAAAAGGCATGCTGGATAGCGGACTGGAAAGCAGACTAGACAGCGGGGTGGACTTGGCTGATGGGGGAGGCGGCGAGCTTTGGGCGGGGAGAACGGCGACCGGAGGGATGCAATCGTCGGCCGTGTCTGAGGCAGGTGCGAGAGATTGCGGCCCGGGGCGTTTTGCAGGAGGAGACGGCACATCCTGGGACTCTGCGGGGACAGGTTCTCCTGGATCTTCTTCAGCATTGGCGGCGATGCGACGACTGCGTTTCTTGGGTGGCTGTGCGGCGGTCTCGGCCTTCTTCGCCCGACCACGCTTTTTGGTGCAGGAGGCGCGTCTTCAGCGTCGTTGGTTGGCGCATTCTTGGGTGGGCGTCCTCGCTTCTTCGGTAAGGGAGGCGGGTCTGCGGGAACATCTGCGCTCGGTTCTATCACATCATCGGCGGGCTCTGAGGTCGTATGTTAGGACGAGAGGGTTGAACCAATTTTTATAGTACCTTGCTTCGCGTTGAGCCGTCGTTTTTTGGCGGGAGGTGCCTTCTTTGGTTCGGAAGGACCGGCCTCCTCATCCTCAGCTTTGCGCTTGCGCGGCTTTCTGGGTTTGGGTTCTGAGCCATCGGGGCGCTCTTTTCTCGGTCTCCCTTTCTTCACAGTCCCGTCCGACAAAAGAGGATTCTTGTGCGCTTTTTTCCTCGGCGGGTTTCTGCTGATCCTGGCATCACGATCTTGGTGGCTGAGTAGGGCGGAATATTCTGTATAGAATGATTCCGGCCCAAAGGGAAAAAATCCTCCGACGTCGCTGAGGTCCACGTCGGCATAACCGGCGCTATCTTTGTCGAGCTTCTCTCGGGCGACCATAGCCTGGTAAGATGCGATTGTGTAGTATCGGTTCCGGCGCTCTCGACCACTGGTTTCCATCAGGCCTGCGATGCCTAGATCGCTGAGATGTGGGGGAGGAGGATATTTTTCGGCTCGAGTAAGCAAGAGTTCGACGGTACGTTTGTCAAATTGACAGAGAGCGGCGGTGAGTTCCTACAACGGTATAATTAATTGTGTGGAAAAAGCCATCGGAGAGAGAACATACGTTGAGCGTCATACCGACAGTGCCTGATTCCTCCACAAGGGTAATAATCTGTTTGTGGATCGTCAAGTTCATTTTGATACTGCTCTGGTCGTCTGAGGCAGATACACTCAGTAAGAAGCAAGACGACTGGGCGGAGGACATACCCGCTGGAGGGTCCTCATCCGGTTGAATGACTACTGCATCTTGTGCGGATGTCGCGGCGGAATCGGCGGACACCAAACGGAAGCACTTGACTCCAGTGCCCTTGCTATCGTTTCTCCTCTTGCTGGGCACGAAAACATTCTCAATGACACGCTGCTCGACGAGTTCGCGGGTGCGGGAAGCAAAGAAGCGACGATCGGTTTTGGTAGGATGGGCGAACCCCTAAAAAAGACGGATGTCAGAGCAGATAGGTGGAGCAAGAGATGCACGCACGAGGGCAATAAGCATGTTGTTGGAGGCGTGCATCGAATTCTTGGATGCTTTGAGCAATTTGATTATCCGGGCTTTGACGAGCGGCATGCTGGACAAGTGGCGGGCGTCGATGGGTGAAAAATGGAGACCAGGGAGTTCCGGAGGGCCTGCATCTTCTTCTTGCTCGGCCGTTGATGGGATTTTCGAGGGTGCTCCGGCCTCCGCTGCTGCTGCGCGAGTTTCCTCTTCTCGAATCGCTTTCCAAGATTCACTTCGATCGAAGAAGTATCTGTGTATGCAAAAATGGCTCCCAACACCTCCGCGCCGTACTTTGACACTGAGAAATTGCGTGTGAGCCCTGGGAAGATAACAGCATCGAGAGAGCGTACACAAGATCGAGCTCCGTGAGCTGTCGAACAAGATAAAAACAAGTTTTCTGGTCGTATTTAGATTTTTGCCCCAATTCCACAACGGAAACGCCGTTGTCTCTGCCGCGCGTGATGATTTGCAAAGCGGAATAAACCATCGGGCTCATTTTCGGAAACTTTAAGGCGTCATCAGTTCAAGCACCGTCAAGGTTGTAAATAATTTGCGCACCCTGATATGAGTCCCGGTGATAGCAGCATAAGTCGCCTCAGGATCGGCCGCGAGCCTCAAGTTATCGCCATACTCCTCTTTGAGGTCCTCCAGCGATCTGTTCTTCGCGTTCTGGACGATATCGAGCCTGGGAGGAGCAACTTCGACGGTCTCTTCGCCCTTCGCCTTGGCCTTCCTCTTCGCGCTATTTTGCGGCGCTATCCATACCTCGGACGTAGTGCCCTCGGGGACGGTGCCGACAATCACTGTGGGCTGCTGAACGACAAGCGACCATACAAAAGCACAAAAAGCGTCGTCGGGATTCTGGGCACTCGTATTCGTGCTGTGGGTGTAGAAATCCACGACAAAGTCACGCAAGCGAGAGACGTTGCACCCTGCCAGTAGAAATGAGCGTCAAAAGGAAATCGAACAAAAATGAGGAAAAGGTAAGAAGAGAATGAGCACCACCAGGTTCGAACCTGAACCGAGTCGCGTCGAGGTGGGAAAAAGTCGATGAAGGACCATCACATGATGGCGTACTCACCCAAATCTCCGTCGAAAGAGAGCTCGCGCAGACAATGGCGCAGGAGCTCGTCCATGGTGGGTGGAGGAAAGAAAGGAGACGGATTTTGCCCTGGGAATTGGAGCGCATCAGCATTAATAAATCCTGAACTCTAAGTGACTTGCGTTGAGCTAGGATAGAAGCCCCACGTCTCCTGGAGTTCAAAGCACGTCAAGAAGTCGAAGGTAGCGGGATGCGGACACGATTCGAATCGAATCGATAGCCGCCTATGGGATTGTGACTCGAATCACCATCATCATCAGAGTCACGGCGTCGGGATCTCGCGGAAAAAAATAACGGTGTTTATATATATTGGGTGTAAAGTATGTGGTACAATGTACATGCAGGGTAATACGGAGCCGAGAGGTCGTTGAATTTTTACTTTCCGGGGGGGGCATAATCTCTCGTCAAATCTATGTCCCCCGACAAATGAGTATTGGTCAAGCGGACTTGGCGTTGTCGAGGCGCCCCTCCTCGTTTGCCTTTCTTCTTCCCCGTTTGCGCGCGTATAGGAGCCTGGGCTGCCGTCGTCAGCTGCAGACCCTCTGTGCGCACAACGTCAGAAGATGTCGGGAGTAAAAAGGAAACTGACAGACCCTTCGCCAACTCTCTGCGTAATTCGACGTCGTCTGGCAGGTTCAGACCATGCCATAGGTCCATGAATTCTATCCTTCCAGCGTTAGTATCCATGGAGGACGGCACAGACTCCCGACCGGCAACACCACAAGAAGAATATCAAAACTCGCCTTGCTCGACCGGCGCCCCTCCACTGTCTGGCGTCGGCTTGATTTCGTTCCAGAAAACCATGCGCAGCTGGCCGTCCTTGACGGTTCGCGTCACCAAGACCTCACCCTCCGCCTCGAGCTCTTCGATAGCCGCCGGTGCCTCCTTCCACGCCTCCTTCAGAGCTTTCACGTGAATCCCCCGACCACTCTTGGTCGCACGTTGTATTTCCGTTAGCAAAGCAGGTTTATTTCGGAAGTTGTATTCATGCTAGGAAAGATTAAAGTCGAGAACAACAAGTCGCACTGTTTCACAACGGACCTTGTATGAATAAAGATCGGTCTTGGGGTTGTACGAAATCCGCTCGTGTGCCTTGAACTTTTCGAGGAGCACAGGGTCTTCAAGGAGAGGCGTATTCGTCAATAAAGCGATATCCTCCAGTCGTGTTGGGTTCGGGGTGGACTATACGTCGCTGAGACCACGGGTGGCAAGACATTGGCACCCAAATTTACCTTGAGATAGTCAACTGCATACACGAGTTGTGTGTTTACATTGTTCCCAGAACCTGTATCAGCAGGCTGAGACCAAACCACATCTATGGCGATGCATCAGTGAAAAGAACTGCCGCTTGCGAGCAATCCCACTGGATTTTGGTCGTGGCTTTTTCTTGCCAGAAGGCACAAAGTCCGGATCCGATTCAGCAACAACGGGAGCGGGAGCGGGAGTGGCGGGGGCGCTGGAGCCGGGTTGGGAGTGCCACGAAGTATAGTCCTGTCTCTTCAATACATTTTTGAAAGCGGCGCTGTCCTTTGCGAGCTTCGACATGAACGGTGAGCGACAAGTCAAGCGTCAAGAAGGTCACAGCCGCACAGTCACAATTGTCACGACCTTTGTGCCCGAAGGTCGAAAAAATATTGACCAAAGACTCGAGGGTTGCATTAAGCGTGTGTACAAAATATGGATAGTAATACAGGCCGGAGAAGGGGGGTGATTACTTTTTGGGTAAACATCTCTCTATGAATCTATAAAACCAATCGTCTCAACAAAAATGCCCAAAACGTGCAAAATCATGCAGCCGTCTGGCGCTCCTCTATCCGCTCCTCTAGTGTACGCAGCACGTCCGTGAAGCCCAATTTACCCAAGTGCGCATTCTGTTCAAATCGCTGAACCAGCCACTTCTCAAGCCCGTCGGCGGCGGTCCGCCATATCGCCATCCGCGCCTGGATCTCAGCCGTCTGCGTAAACGACGTCCGGTTGTCGGGTGCAGGAGAATATTGTATCCGCTCCACGCAGGTCGCGAACTGGGACAGTGAGAGGTTGACGGAAGTGATCGTCGCGTTTTGCGTAGCGGGGTCAACGAATGAGATTTCCCGCACAAATGCATCTTCAGAACCCCCAAAGAGCTAGCGTATTGGCGTGAGGCGCGACGAAAAACGGGACTAAGCAAGAGCGCGCACCTTGACTATCCAAGTTGGTGTTTTCTGCTTGCAATTGAGAATCCGCTCCGTTCGAATTATCCCTGTCTTGGGATCGACGGTGCGGTCCAGTACGTCTATGCTGACGACATGCGAGCATTTCGCATTGGGGTACTTGTGCCACATCCCGATGACTACATGGGACCAGGGATGTCTGACAGCCAACGATGAGTATACGTCGTACAAGAGGTGAGATGGCCTGGCACTGACTCGTAGTTGAAGTTCTGGGAGAAGAAATGCATTGTGTGGGTCGTTTAGGGTATTTGCGTGAGGGAATGGACGTGAAGGATATGGTACACTGGACCGGGACAGAGGGTCAGAGAGAGATTAGTGGAGTGGCAGTGACTCGTGTGAGCAAATTTTGGAACTCGGCAAGGCACGGATGGATGATCGCGGATCACTCAGCAGCCGATCGCATCTTGTCGAAATCACATGGAATTAAATAAGGAGATTACAGGTTTAATTTACTTCCGCCCCTCCGCGAGCAACCTCAGCTCCGCCAACCGTGCAGTCATCTTGGGCCTAAAGTTTCATGAGCACATCAATCACAGTCGACACGGAGCTTGCTTACACTTCGAGCAACTTGGCCTCCAAAGCCTGCTTCTCCTCCTGTAGCGCTAGTCTCTTCTCCGCATCCAATTTCGTGCTGCAAGCAATAAGCAACGGAGCCGCTGCATAAACGGCAGAAAATACGCACAATACGTAGCCTCCAGTACCATTGTACTGCAAAATAAGCGCATGGTATTGCCAAAGGGATGGACGATGCGAGACGGTCAAAAGCGTTATGCCCAGCCGTGTCGCGTGCTGCATCATCAAGCCCTCCATCTCCTGCGGGACGAGCGAAGTCGCTTCATCTAGGATGGCATACTATTGGCGGTCAGATATATTTCGCCGACCGGAAAGAAGAGCTCTCGCCTTGGGGTGGTGATAGAACAGTCTCGCCCATGCGATCTTCTGTTTATCGCCGCCACTCAGGGCATCTCTCCACTCCTTGGCGGCGTCCCAGCCCCCTTCCCGTTCGACGATGCTCTCCATCTGCACCACCGATAGAACATCGAACAAGTCGGCATCCGTGATTCCACCTGTACAGTTCAGTCTTTCAACGTGCGCGAAATTTGAAAGCGGAATACGTACGAGCCTCCATGTCCGCCTTGGAGTGTGGATAAATGATCTGGTCCCGTAGCGTTCCGAGGGAGAGGTACGGCCGCTGCGGTACGAGGATGAACTCCGAGGCAGCGGGCTTTCGTACGACGCCGCCGTACACAGGCCATAGTCCACCCAAAATTCTGAATAGGGATGATTTACCGCACCCTAGCACTACTGTTTAGCTGCACGACACGGAGAGTGGACAGGAAACAAACCGTTTGGACCGACGATAAGCAGATGTTGCTGGTAACGAATTTAGTGGCCATCATGAATTCGAAAAAAGATACGAACTCCGGGTTTGACGTGGAAGCTCAGGCTTCGCACAAGGATGTCGCCGTTGGGTGTGACAATAGGCACGTTCTCGAATTGGATATCTTCCGACTCGATGACCTCGCCTCGACCCTTGAGGACTGAAACAAAATATGAGCGGGTGAAATGGAAGAATATGTAAGACACACTCTCAGCATTCTCGCCTGTGGTCGCACTGCTAACGAGTGCTTTCTCAAACTTGCCTTTCCGGACATCTTTCATGGTATCCAGAAGGAGTGAGACCCGCGCAGTGTAGCCCGCCAACTCGGAAAGATCTTTATACGAGTACATCACACGCCCAAACGCATCTAACAAACGATTAGTCACGGGATATGGGGCCGAATGTGTTGAGCCTACCTGAGGAAGACAGAAGCAGCCGCCTGTTGGTTATGAAGCCTGGCGAAATCAGTATCCTGTGTTACAAAACTCGGCGAGCTCACCCTCCGTGCGTCCACCCAAGTCTACGCTGGAGATGCCCGGTAGTTTGAAGAATACCGGAATGGCGCACAGGACGAGCTAGAGGATAAATCAGATTATGCGTGCTAGATGTGCGAGAAATGCTGACCCCAAAGCTTCCCCAGAGCCATTTGATCACCCCCTCTTCGATACATCCAAACCACCATCTGCGATTAAGCACCCTGTTCTCATGCTTCATCACGCTCGCATAATCCCTCTCTAGCAACATCTTCTCCGTCTCCTCTCCGCGCATGAAGGCAACCTCCTCAGCGAACTCCACAAGCCTCGAATGGGTGTGCCGTAGAGACCCCGAGAGTTGGGCCGACATGGCGGTGTACATCCCAAATGGTGGAGTCAGGTAACGGACTGGAAAGGAAAGTTAACACTAATATTGTGATGATAGTTTGACGCACGCAAAGCGGCCGTTGTCTGCACTAAAACTGTGAGACCCAGGAGACCCTCCGCACCGACATTCTGCGACAACTGGTAGTTGTACAGAATGACGTCCAGAACAGGCTTTGCAAGGTTCGAGTAGATAGCAGCCAGATGTAAAGAGAACTTCTGGATATCGTTCGTGATCATCCTGTGCCCGTTAGAACGACAAAATCGTGGTAATTGACTCATCACTCACTGGTCTGCATTGACTATTCGGTCGTCGAGGTTTGCTGGAGCATTGCTGAGAATTTTTAGTCTAAATGGCAACTGCAGCACTCACATAGCTTGTAGTACACCTTGCCATCCGGGCCCTCGGCTTCGGAGCCTAGATACTGCTTCATAACTTCCGCCGTGAGCCTACTGCGATAGGATAGAGCAAGCTTGCTCTGGATGTAGTTTAGCCAGGCGTTCGTCCATGTTGCCGGAATGGCAACGAGCAGCCAGCGGAGGATATTGAGGAAGAATTGGCGCGGCTGCGCTCGGACTAAGCTTGCGACAATTCTGCGAAGGCGACATCAGATTGAGGGCACGCTACTGCGTTCGAGTTGTACGCACACGCCATCGAGATTTGCAACATATAAGCTCAGCACGGTCCGGAAAACGAGGAGACTACTGTGCATGAGAAGGAGGAGCGCTTCCTTTTGAAATTTAATCCGTTTAGCATTTAAATCAATGAAAAGACCCAAACCTGCCTTGCTAGTGAAGCTCGGTATGACGATCTTGAGGATATCGGAGAGTCGCCGATAGAAGATGGCATCCACCTAGGGTACAGATGAATACACAGGACGGAGGGGGGAATACAGGCGCGGACCGCAACCCTGGGGGCCTTGCCGGACTGCTCGGAATCCTTAGCGTTCCCTTTCCCCTTCCCTTTGTCCTTCTTGGGTGCAGTTGGACGAGCGGAGAGGCCGCGGTATGTCGCACCAACAACATAGAGGGCGAAAGCGGCGTTCAAAATGCGCTGGATGGCAGGCCGATGGGAGGTATACCCTTTACTGAGACGAGCTAATATCTCGTTCAGCTGTTGTGAGCGAAGTGTAGATCCGGCTGCAGGCATCTCATGAGTGTTGTGGGGTTCGACAAGAGCTGGAATCCGAGTTGCATGTGATTGCTGGCGTGGGAGTATTGACTCGGATATTTATCGGCACAACGACCCCCTCCAACCTCAAACGTCGAGCATATCTGTTCACTTCGACAATGTACAGTACTTACCGCTGGCTTGTGTTACACCGCATCTTGTCTTGTCTGTGTTCGCAAACGCTCTGTCATTGGCACTCGATATCAGGTGGAGCTTTTTTACTTGATATCTTCTTCTGGCAGCTCTTCTGGCCCACAATCTGGCAAGCCGACCAACAACGATAAGTTATACTGGTTAACGTGCATTGGTCAGCTCTTGCGAGCGTCAAGGGAGCACGAGGACAGTGTCCTTCCCCAGGAACTATCTACAAAGTCCCTTCCACTCGCCCTGCCAGTGGTTCCGAATCATTCCGCCTTGCGTGCTCGGTCCAATGTCCATCAACCCGCGCGCGCTCCGCGCCTCGCGACCCTCGTGAATCCGTCCTGCGCGTGCTCCGCGTTCCTACTCCTGCGCGTGCTCCGCGCCCCTACTTCCGCGCGTGCTCCGCGCACTAATCCTGCCCGTTTTCGACGTTGAAGTACCTTGGCTCCTTCCTTCACCCACGCGCCTAAGCCCTCCTATCGAATACCGGTGGTGCGGTGGTGGTGGTGATGGTGGTTTGAAGGTAAGTGACACAAGTCTGTGGCTGACAATGGGCCGGGTGGCTGACCGTTTCGCTGAGGTCAGGACGCCACGTGCGCGTACTTTGCGATTACGTGTTGGTCAAAGCGTTGTATCGCAATCCTAATCCAGTCAAACTCAGTAGATGGACTTGAACGTATTGTACATCTGTCCTGTATGTAATTCTAAAGAATTCTGCCTTCTTGTCTAGCCGTTTTCACCCACCGTACGACCTCGCTCCAGTCTTTCACTCTTTCGAGTGGGATTCCTTCGGGTATTGTTATTGTGTCCTCCTTCCAAAACTCTCTACCGTTATTTGCGGCTAGCCGTTTATCGAAAGACATCTCGGCCGTGGCGTCTCCGGAACCAGATATCCTTGTGTTCCATTCGTAGTCGCCAAATAGCAAAACGCGCGTCGGTGACGCGGCCGTGGAACACTGCATCGCATTCTCCGACGAGTCGTCAATGAGCACCTGTGCTTTCAGGTCTGCGCAAACCTATACCAAAGGATCAGGGTTCGGTATGGCAAGCAAAGTCGGCCGGCCCACTTGGTCTTTGGTCAGATTGGTCAAGACCTCGTTGTGATGCAGTTTATGCACGTCTTTGAACTGCCCGGTGAAGACCAGGTTTGAGAACAAGCCTTCAAAGCTCCACAATAAGAGATGAGAGTAGTAGGTGTAGCGATACGATCGTACCGGGGAAGTATCTCTCAACCCAGTCGTAGCTCGCCTCAGCAATTTCTGGCGACCGTGCCGTTACGATGACAAGTTTATAGCCCATATCGCGCAGCGCTTGTACCCCTTCGCGCGCACCGGGAACCGGGAGGGCGTGGAATATTTTATCGGTGGTATAAAAATCGGCCACCTTGTCAAATGTATCCTGCACAGATCCCCAGAACGGATTCTAACTGCAGTGATGAGAATCGGTATTCGCACACGACAGCGCGGGGAGGGGCACCTTCCAGTAGTAGTAATCTGGATATATCGTGAACGCCGAGTCGGTCCAGGGGCAAACGAAACTGACAATAAAAGTGGGACAGGTCCATCTGAGTGCCGTACTTATCGTTGTGCCCTAGACGACAGGGAGACTCGTCAAGGCGCCGGTGTGGCGCTGGAAAGGACGAGACGACTGACACTGGGCAACACAACGATTCGTTTGGCTCAAAACATCGTCAAGATCAACTGCGATGACTGGATGTAGGGATGCGGATGGAGGAGAGAGAGCAGCAAGTTTTTGCAGTCGCGCTGCTTCGTCTGCTTCGTCGGACATGGTAGTGCGTGTGTACAAAAGAGTAGGGCAGCAAAAGGCAGGAGCAACCTGAGTTCTCAGTGGAGGCTTGGAAAGGAAACGTTTACGTCATATGTGTAGCGATCAACTTTGATGCCTTTTAGGCTTTCACCTTGCTTTCACCCAAAGACCAGCGGTCACCAGCCACACTGCACAGTATCTACAACCTGCTACAACCCAGCCACAGTCTCCGTGACCTTGGATATCTGGCGATGAACTCAGCAAATATGCCTTCTATTTGCTGCGGTACTCACCTTGCCCGTATCAACATCGTAAACCCACCCAGAGATTCTTGAGCACCAACGGGGTTTCCGCCAAAAACTTGACATCCGTTCTCACTGACCCCTCAATGTCTTCGATATGGCAAAAATTCGTGCCGTCGACCGTCGCTGCGACATCGTCTCGGCCCGGGTTCGCTTTTTTCACAAGATTGCGCATTTCGTCAGTCGTCACCCTCGACATACCGCAGTCCTTGTGGTGGAAAACTGCGATCTCGCCGTCAATTTCGATGAAGTGCTGGGCTACTGTGATGCTACGTAGGGCTTCTTTACTGCTTTTGGTTGAACTCGATCCCGACAATTATTGAGTGGACGTACGCTGAACCACCAGCGTTTCGAATGGTGATGGCCTCTCCGGTTTTCAAACCAAGTTGATCGTAGGGGCTTTGGTTCCGGTTAGCCCTATGAAGAAAGAGGCAACACTTGCTCACTTGATGCGAGGATCCATGCAAGTTACTGCTCGTCTCTGTTTCAGTGTCCTGAAACCAGCCAACTGATCCATGTACTCACCGACAATCACATTCTTGAAGCGCTTGTTCCGATCGGGCTTCTCAAAACTTTCCGTATACTTTTCGTTTGCTTGGAGGAACTGTGCCATGCTTGAATGTTTTCTCAACACGCGCTGGTCCCCTTGCTTTTATATCCTGAATTCTTACTAAGAACCCGATTAATAATTGGCGCGTTCAATTCGGATAGGTTGCGACAACCTGATTGAGCAAGCGCCATCGGTATTGACTAACTCCGTCATGGGCCGTTGTGTTGCATGTATCGTATCATCCCTTCCGCTGTTCACGGCAAAGTTTAAATTTGGCTACCAAGGTTCATCTGTGTTCTAAGCAAAACGAACTATCCAGTCTTGCCCCTCTTCTATGTAATCTACGTTCACCTACCACATTTCACTGACGGCGCGTGCAATACTCCCCTCCCAGTCCACACTTCGTCCACACTCGCGGGCTAACATATCGTAACGGTATAGCAACCGGAAGCAGGCCTTCAGATATTCGTGGAGTTTGTTGGCATCGCCGAGTGGATCAAAGCCGTCAGGCATCCCTCCCTCCAGTGAGCCGCAAAAGAACTGGCAATGGGGAAACGTTTCGTTGTAATAATAGGAGTTTTCCAGCTTGCGGGTGACTCGTGCGTAGGCGGGCATGAGTTTATATCGACTATCTGTATGCGACTCAGGTGTGGAGAGCAGAACATTGAAGAAGATGTAGGCATCGAGCGCCCGATGCATGGAACGGTCCCAGCCGATGCGGCCCGCCCACGATACTGAATGAAGGTCGGTGAGCCGTACATGTGGGTGCTGGGCCAATATCAGCAGCGGTTCTAGCTGGTTCTCTCCCAGGAGCACTTTCACCACATCGGCCAAGTCTCGCCGACTCGCTGGTGTCGTACCGGCCCTCTCGATCCAGTTCTCAATCAACTGGTTTTCCGGGCTGATAGAGGAGGACAGGGCCGAGTATCGAGAGAGGATTGTGTCGGGAAAGAGTGGGCCCTGCAACGGGGCGTCGTAATGCGCTGGGTATTTGGCACGCTCAGTGTCTGAGAATGCCCGAATTGTTGTTGCAACAGTCCGAGCGAAATGGGTGAGAGATTTGGCCTGGGATGATAAATTCCGGGGGAATAGATCTGTTCGTCGAGGCGTGATTTTAGGGTTCTCGAAGATGAAGACGAGATTCGCAGTGAGGGAGTCCCAGGCGATATTGTGTGTTTGATGCATCGCGAAAATGGGTGCTTGGTTTGCGGTCCAACCTGATTTTGCACCTTTATAGAGGGATCTGACAACGAACTGAGTGGAAATGAGTCTTGCGGAGGCGCAACTGGCAGCGGGATCAATTCAAGTCGTGATCGCATTGATCGGACCGAAAGTCCGCCATCACAAAACTGTGCTTTGACCGGTCTACGTAATACGATCTTCTTCCCTTCCTCTCAGATTACAGCCCAGCTGCAGCCTCCGCGACCTTCGATATCTGGAAAGAAACTCAGAAAATGCACCCTCTTCCCTGTAAGACGCCTACCTTGCCCGTGTCGACATCGTAAACCCAACCGGAGATTTTCGTTCCTTTAACGACTAACGGGTTTGTTGCCAAAAACTGCACGTCCGTCTTCACCGACCCCTCGATGTCTGTGATATGGTGAAAGTGCATCCCTTCCACTGTCGCCGCGATATCATCCCGTCCAGGATTCGCTTTCTTCACCAGATTACGCATCTCGTCGGTCGTCACCCTGGACAAACCACAATCTGTGTGGTGGAAGACCGCGATTCCGGTGCCGAGGCCGAGGAAATGCTGCGGTACCATGATGTTGCGCACAGCGTCTTCGCTACGTGCAATGTGAATACGAGGTGTGCAAATGCGAAAAGATCAACCTACGCTGAGCCGCCGGCGTTTCGAATGGTGATGGCCTCTCCAACATTTAGGCCAAGCTGGTCATATGGACTAGGTTCTGGTAAGCCGCACGTCTTTTTGAGAAAGCTAGAAAATTACTTGACGCGAGGATCAACGCAAGTTACTGTTGCTCGCGTTAGTATTCATGAGCTGCAAGGATAAAACTGAATGTACTCACTAATAATCAGATTCTCGAACTCGCTGAAATCCGGTTTTTTGAAGCTGTCCACATATTTTTCGTTGCCTTTGAAGAGAAGTGCTTCGGTCATTGTCGTAAAAGTCTGTTCGAAGGGAGGATATGTTTTGGTGAATGCATCGTGCCTTCCAGTATTTATAAAATAATGTGCAGACTTCGCGGCCCCGCCGCAGACCAGATTTCGCAAAACTTTGACTCACTCAAACTGCAAGAAAGCGCGCCACACAAGCGCCGGCGCGCAACTGATGGATTGTCGAACTTGGAGATATCGGGGCGCTCCAAATCTATTTCCTGATTCGGACACTGCTTAGTGGCTGTTTGACAATGCTTAGTGTTGCGCGCAAGATAACTGCCGCGCTACGCCGTGCTGGCTGAAGAAATCCCTCCTCCTGACGCTGAACCTCGCTGCTGACGCTGAACCTCGCTGCACATACTTTACCCGTTTGATTGAGATTTGTAACTTGTTCGGCGGGACCGTCGACGCATCCGGCCAGAGGGTTGCGCGCCGCCCACAAAAATAGAAACAAGGAAAGCGTCATATCCATACATTCAAGTACACGCAGCAGTAGCTCTACATGCATTATTCAGCAGCCTGAGGGGACCCCCAGATCCGCACCTCTCTCCCAGTGGCACCCCAGATCTCTTTCCCTTGTGCCCCAAACACAAAGTCGGAGACTTCGCCGCCTTCCTCAAGTCGGGTCAACTCGTCCCACGACTTGTGCGCAAAGACTCTGGCCCCTTGGCTCCCGGCGACACCCAAGAACTGGGCGCTCGTATCATACAACACTTTATTGACTTTGAAATTCTCTCCTAGATCGATTGTGTGCGCCGTCTTGCGCTTACGCAAATCCCAAATGGCGACTGAAGAGAGCGAATTGGGAGCAAGAAGGTGGTAGCCGTTTTCGGAGAACGATAGCGAGTTTACAGTGAACGGTGTGGTGCCCTCGGGGGGCTCGAGGATGGCAGCAAACGTCCCTGTGCGAATGTCGTAGATGTGGATCTTCGAGCTGGGGGTTCCTAACGCGAGTAGTGTCCCATCAGGATGAACCCCCAACGTCGAAAACGCATCCTCGGACGCGGCAGACTGGAAGACCTGGGCGAAGGTGGAGAGATCGTGCAAAGAATATGTCTTGTCCGCTGAAGCCAAGGCGAGTAGGGTGGATCTCGGATGGACGGCCAATCCCGTAATTTCGCTCTTGTGGGACCGAATGGTTGATTTGGGGATGTACTCGCCAGAGGCAGAGTCGTGAGACCATATTTTCGCAATCTTGTCTGCACCACCGGAAAGGAGTAATGTGGGTTCTCCATCACGCTCGCGGAACGCAACATGGTTCACTTTTTTGGTATGGCCTTTGAGGGTGGCCAATACTTTGTCAGTGCTGCGATCGTAGAGCTGGACGATCTTGTCGTTTCCACCCGTCAAGAATTGTGATGGGTTCGTGCTGGAAACCGCCAGCGAGGTGATTCCAGCAGGGGAAGACGAGTGGAGGGAAGGAATGGTGTGTTTCGCGGTGAAAGTTTTGATTTCAGCAGCGTTGGCGTATCCTGGAGGAGGCTTTCGCTTTTTACGCGCTGCGGAGAGAGTCGCATGGGTCTCATCAATTTGAGCGACAATCTCCTCTGGCATGGCTGGCGCCGCACTGTCGTCCTTCATTTCTACGTCTTCGGCAGCGGCCCCGGAAGGTGCGACGCCCATGGTCGCCTGAACATTGCCAAGGGCTCTGGAATAATGAATGAGTAAAAGGGATAGGCAGAGCTGTATACGACGCACTCTCTGGCAGCGTCGCGCTCCCGAATGAGACGCGCCACGACGCGACTAGCAGCATCCTGGTTATATAACGCATAGCTCAGCTCTTGCCGGGTCGAGTTGTATTGTTGCTTGAGAGCAAAGGTCTCGAGAACAAGAGCGTCCCACTCGTTTTGTAGGGTATTGAGGAGCGCTGGAATCGAAGTCTGAGTCGGTGGACGCGGAGCCGCAGTTTCGGGCGCTGAGAGTGAGAAACTCGCGTCAACTTGAGCAGTAAAAAAAAAAGCAAAGAACATACAGGCTTTTATAACGACGAGATCGGACTCCTCGAGCTTGTCGCCCGTTATTGGGTCTGTGCCATTCTCGGTGATGTACTTGAGAATGAGACGACGCTCATACACTTTCCCGGACTTGACCGACACCACCGGTTCCTGAGGAGGCTCGCCAGAGAGCGCACAGAAGAACATGGCCGCTCTGCGCAAAGCTGAGCAGGGTAGAAGAAGAAGTGGAAGTTCTTGAACAGGTGTTGACACGTATTAGCTTTCCACGTCAACGCTCTCCGACCGCCCACCATGGCAGAGAAACAGCAGCGCCTAGTCTTGTCCATAATCGACTTTTTAAACCAGTCTGTTGAAGACGGAACAGTCAAGGCAGACGACAAGGAGAGTCTCGAGGTCGCAAGTACGTTTATTGTGCCTTAATGTCGAATATACCTCACATTACATAGTCCAGTGCATCGGTGAAGCATTTGGCGTCGATCCTTCGGATGAACAGCAAGTCTCCCGTCTATCTGTCAAGCCGGCGACTCTGCCCACTATTTTCGATGTCTTCCTTAAGACGAGAGAGAAAGTTGGCGCAAGTGCTGCGCCAGCATCAAGCTCTGCGTCCAAGCCCTCCGAGCCCAAATCAATATCCCCGGAAGACAAGGCCCAGGCCGAAAAGTTCAAGCAATCCGGAAACAGCCTCATGTCCAGTAAACAGTATGAAAAGGCTATAGAATCCTACTCGCAAGCTATCGACAAGGATCCAACAAATCCAATCTACTACTCCAACCGCGCAGCCGCGTACAGCAGCAAAGGCGACCACCTCTCTGCTGTCAACGATGCCGAGCAGGCCATAACAGTAGACCCTAAATTCGTCAAAGCATACCACAGACTTGGGTGCGTATCAAGACAATTTTACTTGGAACCTTTCTCATTGAGCTTCAGTCATGCCCAATATTCTTTGGCGGACTTCAGCGCTGCGGCAGACGCGTTTGAGCGTGGGCTGAAATTAGATCCCAACAATCCCGGTCTCAAGTCGGGGCTTGAGAATTCCACCGCCCGCATCGTTCCAGACGACGACGGGCCGCCACCTCTTATTCCTGATAACGGGTTCGCCTCATCTACGCGTGATGCGAGTGCTACCCCTCCCCTCCCTGGAATGGGCGGCGGGGCACCGGGTGGAATGGGAGGCATGGGAGGCATGGCGGACCTTCTCGCCGGGATGGGCGGTGGAGGGGGTGGAATGCCTGATCTTTCGGCTATCTCGTCTATGTGGGTTTCCAGCTCAAAAAGTCGTTGAGAACGGATTTTTGACACCCGTATCAGGATGGAAAACAACCCAGCCATGAAGGCCGCAGCGGAAAGGATGATGGCCAACCCAGAGATGTTGACCAACCTGATGCAAAATCCCATGGTGGCTAACGTACATCTCGCTTGCCTCTCTTTCTCACCCTGCACGGCTGACTTGTGGTTTTAGATGATGAACGGAGTCCAATCTGGCCGCGGTATGCCTTCCATGGATGAAATCATGAGCAACCCCAGTTTGGCAGCTTTGTATGCCGCAGATTAACTCCTCGCATCATTCACTGACTATTCGTCTAGGGCGCAGCAATTCGGCGGTGGGATGGGCGGAGGGAGATAGAGAACTGATGGGGACTTTTCTGGGCGGTATATATTTGCAACTTGAGGTGTGTTCGACAACAAACTGGATTAAAGAGGAAATGATACACATGTTTGTCATAATCATAGTCATATACATAGGTCATAGAACGGATTCCTGTTGCGCGTCTTCATTCAGAGACCGCGTATGCATCAAGGAGCTCCTTGGCTGTTCGCATGTTCGGGGCGTCTGCGACATTCCGGGGTGCGTGTACTTCGCTGGATGATCCCGTCATTGGGCGCGCGGATGAGTGCTGGCTGATCGGAGGGTGGGCTATGGTCTTGTTCGGGTTCTGTGGACTCTGAGGTAGCCCTAGACGACGTTGACGAGTGGTTTCCCCCGTTCTGGGCACGGTAGGTGTCATAATGCCTAGAAAATATTCAGCAACTGCATCGTTTCATCACACGCAGCTTCCTACGTTTTCAGGTTGGCGAACTTGCCACGATAGCGGGCGGCGTCGTTTGCCAGGTTTCTGCGATGCTCCTCGAGATAAGCAACTCTTGCCGTGAGCTCGTAGATTCTGGTCATGGCAGTCGAGAGTTGCCTGGAAAGGAGTTAACCAAGAATACAGCGATGCAAGAGACTGCTTACTGTTTCTTGGCATTGAGCTCCTCCGATGCAGCCTTGTCTTTGAAGTCAGCGTCCGTTTCCAGTTTGCGTATCAGGCCCCGGTTAACTTCTCCCTTGTCGATCAGGTCTTTGAGGCAACTATGAGAGATCAGAATGGCTAGTCCGACTTGAATGAAAAAAACCTACCTCTGGACGTTGAACAGCTGCAACTGGTCAGCATTCCGCCTCATGTTGGACTCCTCCCTGGCTTTGGATAGATCGCTGATGATGGTAATTCAGACTCGGATGAGCTTCTGGGATAAAATATCTTGAACGGGCGTACCTTTCCAGCTCCGCAATGCGCTGTTCTTGGAGCGAGATCTTGTCGCGCAACTGCTCTTCGGGCGACAAGACCCGCGGCTTTTTTGCCAACCGTGGATCGCGAGTTGGAACATAGCCACTGGAAGAAAACTCCTTCCTCTTTTGCCTGCTCAAAGTCATTGAATTCAGCTGATACTCGAAATGAGATATGACCACCACCCACCCAGCGACGTTATGAATCTCGGTAGAGAGCTCGTGGACCTTGGCGCGCAGCTCGCTGCGTTCTTTCTTGAGGAGATGAACCTTCGTTTGAGCGAGTTCGAGTTCGCTGTGCGGGGCGGGGCTGATCCTCGTGGGGGCGCAAGTCCACTGTTCCTCGGGAGCATTATTGGGGCATCGTACGTGCACTCCCTGTGCTGCTTGGCGGCGACACACAACATGACCTTAATGGAATGGATAAACACAACAGAATACCGAAATAAAATAAAGACCCGTACCGCAGTCACGCGCTGAAAATGGCAGATTGATGGTCGATTGCATCTCGAGGAGGGTTCGTTGAACAGCTGGCAGATAATGCCTAAATCTCCAGCTTAAATACACCTTTAATGGGTCCAAGCGCGTCAAAGCGTTGATGGTCAAAGCGTGCTGCGGAGTTCAAAGCGCACCAAAGCACAAAAAGATTCGCAGGGACCGTTCACCAATTGTGTTTAGGGAGTTATCCGAACTCATCAGGGCAGTGTTGTTACTAAGTACCGTATTACAAGTTGTTGCTGTGAATAGGTATACAGATTGACGGGGAAATCTGCGGTGCAGTCTATAATAAATAGCCTGGAGATTCTCGGTACCTAGCGAGACTGTCCAATCCACAAAAGTACAAGGCTGCTTCAGAAGGAAGAAAGTAGGGCCCGGCGATAATGATTATCGCCCAGTATGGTCACTGCACATCTTCTGCGGGGTCTTTGTGCCGCATTTTGTGCGTTTTCTTGGTGATTTGCCGCGCAAGGGTTGGCGGGACCGTTTCAAGCTGAGCAGGGAGATCCGTGGGATGTCCCTGCGGTTCGGATTAGCATGCGTTACACCTTGAGCGCGCAATTGACTGACGTGTTTGAGATGATACCGAAGGCCGCTTGGTTGTTTGTATGCCTTGAAACAGTGAGGATGATGGCACTTGTAGCCGCGGCTTTCTTCTTCTTCAGCTTTGTCGGGGTCAGGTTTGGACGGCTGGTCGCCATCATCTGCGGACTTGAAAGTAGAAGAGACGGCATTCCGAAAATGCGCGGTTGATCTGTGAATTAATGGATAAATCAGCGGCGAAACTTGAAGACCAACGGGTTGAGTTACATCTGCAAATGGTACTGCAGACCGTTCAGTGTCTGTGCAGACATCAGAATTACATTCAACCCTGATGTATGATTTTGCGAACCTTCCAGGATTTCCCACAGCCAGTCAGAGCACACCTATATCGCCGATCGCTCACGGAATCTGCTCCCTCACCATGCACCAACTTGTTATGATCTAACAATTCCTTGGACGTCGCAAAGTAGGCATGGCCTATTTCTGCACCCGGGGGCCAGCAAAAATCGCGTCCACAAGCATAAGCTCGCACATTAGGGCTGAAGTAAGTTGTTTAGACAAGACCTGTCCGCGAATGTATCAAGCACATACTCGGAAGAAAGAGGCAGTGATGAAGAGAGCCTTGATTCCCCGAGAGCCTTCGGAGGTTTCCTGGGTCTTATTCTCTTCTGCCGCTTTGAAGGTGCAGTGCGATAATAATAGGAGGATGAAAACAAGAGGGAATCTGAAGGAAGAGGTTCGATTGAGGGAAGCTCGACAGGCGAACATGGGACGGGGCTGTCTGCCGGAGACAAAGAGGAGGGCGGAGCAAATGGAGAGGACGATGAGGACGAGGCATAGGGCCCCACAGAAGTGTCCGATGAAATGTGGTCGAATGAGTGTCTGGGCGCTTGTGAGTCGTCCGGTAACGAAAGTGAATCCGCGGAGGAGATATTTGGAGATCTCCACCGCGGA
This sequence comes from Mycena polygramma, assembly GCA_029449255.1. Taxonomy (NCBI): domain Eukaryota; kingdom Fungi; phylum Basidiomycota; class Agaricomycetes; order Agaricales; family Mycenaceae; genus Mycena; species Mycena polygramma. Next base: position 20,538 of record JARKID010000249.1, read on the forward strand.
CTCGAGCTATCAGATGCCGGGGGACTCGGGAAATCCGAATTGCGAGACGAGAGATGCTCAACAAAAGTCTCGATTTTCGAATCAGGCCGATGGTGGATAGATAGCTGGGCAGGGGATATCGTATCCAGCTCATATTGGACCGGTTCGGGACGAGGTGATTGCTGTAGAATCAAATGAGGCTGGGAGTACGATGTGGACGCCACCGGCTCCGAGTCACCGTGATTGGTGTCAAATGTTTCCTCGTCCGGTATCGGAGGTAGGGGGAGAGATGTACGAGGAGGGTCCGACAAAGCCGCACTGAGTGAGGATGACGAAAAGTTAAACGGTGGCACCTCAGGAGAGTCAGGCATCTGGGGAGTGACTTCGCGAAAGCTGTGCCCGCCTGCGGAAAGCTCGTCGCTGCCCAAGACCGAAGGGTACGCTTCGGGAGGATAGTACACAGGCCATATCTCTGCTAGAGGGCCCGGATCGTTTAATGGCGGCAGAAACAACTGCGATTCATCAAAAATGGCATCCTGTGTGGGCTGAGGAGCTTGTAACGATTTCACGCGATTTCGCTCAAGCATTCGCCACCTGAGAAATCGTGAGCTGGGGGTGAATGTGTGGAAGTAAGTATACCTGTTTCTGCATCCTAGGCCGCTGCGTCGCAGTTCTTGACCGACTTGACCCCATTTGCCCCCTATTCGGGCATAGACCTGGATCAGTTGAGCATCCTCCTCGGGCGTCCACTCATCCTTCTTCAGGTTGGGATCCAGTGCTTCCCGCCAGCCTAGGAATGGGTCAGCGAATTTTGTAGTGAATGTCGATTGGAACATGTTCAACGTTTCGAGCATGCATCGTCCGTGCGTCCGTGGATGGAACGTGCGATGGCCGACCATTTGGGTCCAAGGGCTTCGTACAACTCAGTAAGCAAACGGTCCTCGGATGGCGTCCAAGCGGACTTCTTTATAGCAGGGGAAAGCGAGTGAAGCCAACGCTTTCGGCAAGCCTTGTTCGTTCGACCCGGAACAGCGAGCGCGACGATCTTCCAGTTATCGTGGTCGCCAAAATTCGCGACTGCGCGGATGAGCAGCTCGTCTTCGCGGGGAGTCCATCGACTCTCGAGGGCCGTTCTCTGCGCGGCCGCCATTCAACACATCGGGAAACAGGCCAAGATCGTAAGTGACGATTTTGTCACGACTGTGTGACTCTCCTGCTTCCAACCAATGTCTTTGGCCTTGGGATATTCATCCGACGATGAAGACCTGGTCGCAAATGACAACCCATTCGGACTGGCTGCAGCCCCAGTCGCAAAGAAGATACGCGTCGAGGAGGCCCCATCTCAAACGGTATCCTCTGCTGCCCCACATGTGCTTTCGGAGGTGTGCACTGACTCGAAATTCCGTTGAACCACAGCTCACACCTTATCTCAGGATCCATTAAACCAAACCTCACTAGTAACGCGGCCTAGCGATACTCAGATGAATGTAAACATACCCTACGCCGACATGATGCTCCCGGTCCAAGGTCCCGAAAATCCGTTTGGCGAGCGGAATCGGTTCCAAAATCAAAACGCACTGGCAGGGCACGTTGAAGAGCAATCCATGTCAGAACACGCATTTCGGGCGCAGCATCTGACGCACGCGATGCTCGGGTACTCTGCGAATCCCTCAGTAGACCCAAACGCACCGGCGTTCCTTGGTTCAGCGGAGAACGCAAAAGCCAATGGGTTCGCCACAATCGACACTATTCGCGCTCCTAAAACCCAACGGAAGGAGCTGAAACGGAAGCGGAAGGCAAAGGGTGATTTGGAGGTTGTGGATGGCGACGGCTCCTACGTCGGGCCGTGGGCGTCGTGGAACGGCGAAGAGGTTCAGACCGACTTCCTTGCCGGCGTCGAGGTGGACGATGAGCCTGAAGAGGAGGAGCCGGAGATCGAGGCGCCGGCACGAAAGGGAAAACCGAGACGTGCTCAGATGGGCGTCGGCTTGGAGCATTCAGTTTTCCACGGCAAGTCGATGACGGACTACCAGGGCCGCACATACATGTCGCCGCCGGTCGCGGAAGCCCCGAACATTCTGGCAGAAGCTGGGACGCAAGATTGCTTCATCCCCAAAGTCTGCATACACACATGGACTGGACATACCCAGGGTGTATCAGTCATACGTCTATTCCCAGAGACCGGTCATCTTCTGCTCAGCGGCTCCATGGACACCAAAATCAAGGTGCGTTGTTTGCGACATGATTTGGGTCGAGGACATCAATCAAGGGCATTCTTAGCTGTGGGACATCTACACGCATGGCAACTGCCTGCGTACTTTTCACGGTCACACCAAATACGTGAAAGATGTTTCGTTTTCGAACGACGGCCGGCAGTTTCTCTCGTGTGGGTTTGACCGCCAAATGAAGCTCTGGGATACTGAGACCGGCCAATGTCTCAAGCGATTCAGCAACGGAAAGATACCGCATGTGATTAGGTTTCACCCCGACGAGGACAAGCAGCACGTTTTCCTCGCTGGTATGTCGGACAAGAAAATTATCCAGGTACGGCTCCCGGAGTGAGGCGTCGCTAAATCGCTAACACTTATCCAGTACGACATGAACTCGGGGGAGATCACGCAAGAATACGATCAGCATCTTGGGCCTGTCAACTCTATCACTTTCGTCGACGAGAACCGACGCTTCGTCACTACGTCAGACGACAAGACGATCCGCGCCTGGGACTATGACATTCCCGTGGTCATCAAGTACATTGCTGAGCCTCACATGAATTCGATGCCTGCTGTCACTTTGCATCCGTCCAGTAAGTCGGATCCCAGTCTTGTGTGACTTTCTCTCATGCCCTGTTCCATAGAAAAGTACCTTGCTGCGCAATCCCTGGATAATCAGATTTTGGTCTACGGGACTGACAACTTCCGCCAAAACCGTAAGAAACGGTTTGCTGGCCACTCCGTCGCAGGTTATGCCTGTCAAGTCGGGTTTTCACCCGATGGCAAGTGGATAAGCAGTGGCGATGGCGAGGGAAATGTTGTATTCTGGGACTGGAAGACGGGCCGAATTAAGTCACGACTCAAGGCGCACTCCAAGGTCGTCATTGCACACGAGTGGCTACCGCACGAAACCGTAAGCCACGGCGTCCTATTTTTCTTCTAGTTCGTTCCTAACCAATCGGATTCGCAGTCGAAAGTGGTTACAGCGTCGTGGGACGGCCTTATTAAGCTTTGGGTATGTTTCGTTACCTCCATCCATCAGAACGGTCTCTGGATTAACCGAATCTTCACACAGGATTAGAGAGGGTATTTGTTACCATACGCAGGTCGGCCGTTTGTAAAATTAGTTGCTGTTGGCATCGACGAATGACAAGTCCATGCAAGACTTCCAACATCCGGGATGACTGGAGTTGAGATGAGGCCGTCATGATGATCAGGGCATTCTGTGGAAGGCCGGAGACCCGTCGAGACGTCCTCGGACCGTGCAAGTTTTCACGGCGGCGAACGGACTTGTGGCTGTGCGTTTATTTTTCGTTCTTTCCTCATGATCTTTGTGAGCCCGGCTCTGCCGCTCTGGCACTCTCTGGGGACGGCCTGACCGCCCTTATCGCACCGGCCGGGATTTTTTATAGCCCCAAATCATTTGGAAGACTGTCTGGGTCCAGGAACGGGCGGCAGGATCCGACGGGGCGCGAACAAAGGGCCGAATAATCGTGTTCTCGGTCAGGCACGGCTCAAGCGAAAAGGGTTGGAATAGTGGGTGCAAATTGGGGCGGCGACGGGCATGGTAAATGGGGGCAGAGCGCGTGGCGGGGTGGCAATGAATTTTGCGAGTTATTTGCACAGGTGACAAGCAAGAGAAAATTGTCGATGCAGCATGGGAAGATGTAAGTAGATGTCGATGTCACTTACGTTCTAAGTAAATCGGGTACATGCCCTTATAAAAGACCGACCTAGCCGACGGCTTGAAGGCCAGTCCAAAATTCCCTCTTCGCGCAGCCCACCATGTTCTTCCGCTGCTACCTCGCCCTTTTCTCCCTCGTCGCGATCGCCTCTGCCGCCGCCCTCCCGGTGCGTATCTTCCGCCCCACGGTCACTCAAGCTCACTTTTTTTTACATAAAGATCGTCGACCCGGAACTGGCCGTCCGCGACTCTTCCAGCAACCGCGACTGGAGACGCGACTCGAGCAGCAATCGCGACTGGAGACGCGATTCCAGCAGCAACCGTGACTGGCGGCGAGACTCGTCCAGCAACAGAGACTGGAAGCGGGACCCGGACAGCTCGAGGTCCGTGCCTGTCTGTACCTTTTTGCCCGGCTAACATGCCCCATTTGCAGCAACCGCGACTGGTGAACCCGCTCTCACAACCCGCTCAATTTTCCATCCCTCGGTGCGTGTCTTTCTTGTCGTATTTTCCTGGTTTCTTATCTCTCTCCAAGATCCTCATCTGAGCTACGCTCCGCCCATAATTGTACCTCGACTGTATCCGATTGTTTTCTACCTTATCGACGCTCCTTGTTCTATGTTTATCAGAATGGCCCTGTGCAGACCAGCAGCCTTGTACTCTTAAATAGCTTGACTCGCTGTGGACAATGAATTTGACCACCAATTACAACCAATATCGCTTGACGCAACGCAATATCGCGAATTACCTTTTGCCGTTCAAGCGAACTTGAGCCGAACTTCAGCCGCGGCCAACTGCGTGACGTGACTACAGAGCGTGATGGCGTAATTGATGTGTGACTGTACGCGTTTCCTTCGTCCACAATGTCCTTCGCCCCGCCAGATGTCGACGACACCCAGCTCAACGATCGCGCCCTTGTGTTCGACGACTTTCTCACCCACGACTTCGATGGCACCCATAAATACCGCCAGGAGATCCTCAAAATGCTGCGCGCTGACCAGACGCGTCTCATCGTCAATATCGACGACCTTCGCGACCTCAATCGTGGTTTCGCCAACGGTCTCCTGAAGCAACCCACAGATTATCTCCCGGCCTTTGAGAAGGCGCTCGCCGATGTCATCCAGCGGCAGCCCGAGTCGAAGAAATACGAGCTCGACTCGAAGCACTTTCGCATCGGGTTCAGTGGCTCGTTTGGCGACCACCACGTCAGCCCCAGAACCCTTCACGCCGCGCAGCTTGGCAAGATGATATCCGTGGAGGGAATCATTACGCGGTGCTCCCTCGTGCGGCCAAAGATGCTCAAGTCCACGCACTACTGCCAAAAGACGCGTTTATTCCATTCGCGTGTGTACCGCGACGCGACCACCTCCACCTCCAACGAGCCTCCGACCACTTCTGTCACACCGCAGACAGACGACGATGGCAATAAACTTCAGATGGAGTTTGGGCTCAGTATCTTCCAAGATCACCAGCGCATCAGCATGCAGGAAATGCCGGAGCGCGCGCCAGCCGGCCAACTTCCCAGAAGTACCGATATAATCATGGACGGCGACTTGGTCGACAAGTGCAAGCCCGGTGACCGCATCCAGCTCGTCGGTGTATATCGGAGTATTGGGGGAGGGGCAGGCGGAGCCTTCAAGTGCGTCTGCTTTACGCCGCTTTTTTCACAACTAAATATTGACCCCTCTGCAGATCCCTAATTTTGGCAAACAATATCAACCTCTTGTCTTCCAAAATCGGTGGAGGCATTGCCCAGACCCCTCTGACCGTCAACGACATCCGGAACATAAATCAGTTCTCCAAGCGAACCAACATTTTCAGCCAGCTTTCACAATCGCTCGCCCCATCAATCTACGGCCACGAGTATATTAAAAAGGCCATCCTGCTCCTTCTACTCGGTGGCGCCGAGAAAAATCTGACCAATGGGACTCATATTCGTGGAGACATCAATTTGCTCATGGTCGGCGACCCATCGACTGCGAAATCGCAGCTACTCCGATTTGTGCTAGGTACCGCTCCGCTGGCAATCGCCACAACGGGACGGGGAAGTTCTGGCGTCGGTTTGACCGCAGCTGTAACAACCGACAAGGAAACGGGGGAGCGGAGGCTGGAAGCAGGTGCGATGGTCCTCGCCGACCGCGGTGTGGTTTGCATCGACGAGTTCGACAAGATGTCGGATATTGACCGTGTGGCGATCCATGAAGTCATGGAGCAGCAAACAGTAACGATCGCGAAAGCGGGGATACACACCAGTCTAAACGCTCGTTGTAGCGTTGTAGCGGCGGCTAACCCGATCTACGGCCAGGTAAAAAGCCTTTCGTTTCGAACCAAGGTCCTGGCGCTAACGATACGCTCTCTAGTACGATATCCACAAAGACCCGCACAAGAACATCGCACTACCGGATTCGCTACTGTCGCGTTTCGATCTTTTGTTCATCGTGACAGACGATGTCGAGGAGACGCGAGACCGCATGATCGCGGACCATGTCCTCCGACTGCACCGCTACCTGCCCCCGGGCGTGGAGGAGGGAACACCATCGCACGATAATCTCTCTCAACCGCTATCTATGGATGGCCCCGAACCATCATCCGAGGAGGTTGACGCCGTAGACACTAGTCCGTTCGAGAAATTCGATCCTCTGCTTCACATCGGCGTCTCAGAGCCTGTTAGCGGACGCGCCACGAGGAGCAAGACCAAGGCGGGCAAGAACGAACCCCAGCAGATCTTCACCATCGCGTTCATCAAAAAATACATCCAATACGCGAAAAGCAAGCCTGCTCCGGTGCTGACCAAAGGTGCGGCGGATCACATCGTCCAGGTGTACGCGACCCTCCGAAACGAAGGGATGGAAGGAAACAGGAAGAAGGTGAATTATGCGCCCCAGTTTATTATTCCCCAGTGCCTGACGTTTCCGTAGACTTCTCCCCTGACTGCACGTACGCTCGAGACATTGATCCGTCTCGCGACAGCGCACGCCAAGGCACGTCTCTCGCCCAAGGTCGAAGAGGCCGATGCGCAGGAGGCGGAGGTTATTATGCGCTTCGCGCTCTTCAAAGAAGTTCCTAAACGCGAGCGCCGAAAGAAACGCAAGCTGAATACGGGTGGCGCGAGCCGGGAGGAAGGAGATAGCGAGGGCGAGGACAGCGACGAGGAACCTGCGACGCCTGCGCGGATGAGCATGCCGCCTCAAGGCAAGAAAGGCTCCCCGACCCCTGAACCCGGCCCTGCTCCCGTCCCTCCTCCGGCCGCGGCGACCCAAGATCCGATTTGGGGAGACGAGAGCCAAGATGTCACCATGGACGTTGATGAGCCGCCTGCCGCCGCAGGTGCTACCGAAGAGGGCAAGATTCGACCCCAGAGGTTCGTTTGTCGCTTTAATTCCTCGGTATTTGTGGCTGAATTATAATCTATAGATTTCAACTGTTCCGCTCACGCTTGGCTGGGCTCATGGCTACGACGTTCCAGGACATTGAGGCTATCGAACTGGACAAAGTGGTTGAGGAGGTAAATCAGGGATTGACTATCGACACACTCTTTGGTACAGGAGAGGCACGGGAGGCGTGTATGCTCATGGACGAGGAAAACGAGATCATGTTCTCTGGTGGATTGATTTACCCTGTATAGCGCTAGGCTAGCACAGTTCCTTCCTATCTTTCTGTACAAGATGTACTCCTACTTTGCTTTTATCTTGCTCTGAACTCTGTTGTAAAATGCAACATGTGGAAATGATCAAGAGTGATGGTCGTCTCTGCTCCTAAGAATCCGCTGCACTTCCTCCCTCGGAAGTTCGCTCGTCCCTGTTATCTCAAGCATGACATCCTCCCACTCCGCATCATCCTGCGTCCCAAACGCAACACGCCCCACCCTATCCCATGGCTCTCCCTCCAAGCCAACCAACCGTCCGGCTTGAAGCAGTTTCAGCCACGGCGCCATCACTCGGTTCCTGCCGCCGCTCAGAGCGCCACCCAGCCCGCTTTGGCAGGTCTCTGCCCACAACTCGCACTCCGCACGAATCGCCCTGCCCTCGAGGCTGCTTATGTGGCCGCGGTACAAGATCTGACGCTGCAAAATATGCTCGGCGAGACGCGCAGCGATGCGCCGATACAGCGCCGTCATAGTGGTTTGGGGCAGAGTCGTACGCAGGAACGCCAAATGTGTCGAAAGGAGGGAGATGGGCCCCAGGAGAGTTTGCGAGAGCGCGAGTTCATCGGGGGCTGTTTGGCGGTTGGGGTTGGGTCTGCTTGCAGGTCAGCATGAGGGATTGGAACTACAGGAGTAACAATTCACGATGTGGTTGCAGCGAAGTGGGCCTTGAGACCTCCTTCCACCTCTCCGCATACTTGCTGCACGACCATGTCCTCTGCACGATTTACAAGGAGCCGATACTGTCCAACCAGCTCCTCGAAGACCGTCTCTTGAGGAGCAGTAGATCCTCCGCTCCGAGGGTCTGGTAATGATGAAGCTGCTAGTGCCTGTGACCGTAGGGAGGCTCGACGATTGATCTCCGTCCAGAGCTCGAGGAAAAACTATGAAATGAGCGTCAGAGTGTGATATTGGCAAACATCGTGTCGCCTACCAGTTCTTCGCCCCATCCATCCATGGCCGCCTCCAGGTATCTAGCGCTAAGCCACGCTTTGCACAGTCTCTGGACACCTTCTACCCCATCTGTAAGTCGCCGCGCGTCGACCTTGACAGTGCCGTCGTCTCTGCCGAGGCTGACCGACAATGCGCCCGGCACAGCCCGAACAAAGGCAGACGAAAGCGTCTCGAAAGCGTCCAAAGACGCCAAAATCCGCCCATGATAGTTCTCAAGGAGCGGTATTTGGACGTTGATAAGGAAACGCGTGCGGTGCGCAAAGTGGGGCAGCGGCGAATAGCGGTCTAAACTGGTCAGTTGGGAGCCACTGGGAAAATAAAGGGAATTACCGGTGACTTGTTCGACTAAAGCCTTGAGTCTTCGCGCCGAAGTCGTTGATCTTAGTTCGCGCAGATGACCAGCTTCCTCTCCCCCTTCGTCTTCTGCGATGTGCCACGCATCGATGGCCCCGATAATTTCGTGGTATTGGCTCTCGGCAACTGGAAAGCATGTTACCAAGTGACATTTTGAGGCTGAAAATAAACATACATTGCTTCTCGCCGTCCATCCACGCAGCGAACCACTCCTCCTTCCCCAGGATAACGTCACTCACTCCATCCCATTTATCTCCCCCGGCCGAAGTTCCAGAAAGACTAAAGCCCTCTTCCGTTACAGCAGCGTCGAAGACTAGGGCTTGATATATTGTATGTGCTAGCAGAGGCGGACGCGGTAAAAGTGACGGCATTGACCGCCTGAGTTTGCGAGAAAGGAGAGGGAATAGAAGAAGAGTGAATTCCCGCTAAGGCAATGCTATGAGCACAATGAAGTCGAGTTTATCCTGGACTTACCCATGCCACGATTGCCCGGTATTCTGTGGACGATAGTAAAGGTTGGATGACTGACTCCATGAATGGTCTATGCTCGTGCATAACATTCAGAACATGTGTAAAATACCACTCCGGCTATTTTGTTCACTTTAGAGAGCGTACGGGTAAGGGGTGGGTGACGAACCTTGTCCGTTCGGTTTGTCTGCCGGGTGCCCTCGAAATGGTATTTGAAGCGTAAAGATACAGGTTGTATTAGGGCTTGGAGAGGATACAGACCATCCTTTTCGGACCGCTCCTTCGGGTTCGGAGGTCGTAGCTTTTCTCCGCTGGGACAAGCACAATAAGGCCAACAAACACAATGACAGGCAAGTGAACGGACATGTTTTGTAGCCGCAAAAGATCGCTAAATGTTCTCTCAAAGTCTCTTCGGTCCTGGGCTGAGACGGCAACATAATCAACAGGCATGGGCCATCCCAACCGTTCAGAAGCTGCAAGAAAAGATCTGGAAAGAAGCGCAGTTAGCTACGTTTCAATTGAGGCGCAGCTGAGCAACATACGCCGAGAGAGAGCCTTTTATGTCCGCCCAGCACTTGTCGCGAATCTTCTCCAAAAACAGAACAAGGTTCAGAGTCTGCTTCCCTATACCATCCTCCACGCCCGCGCATGCACCGGAAACCTTCGCTACAAATTCTTGGAGAGACTGGTATTCGGTTACCGAGGCAGATGATAGAGGTGCAGTCGTGGAAGATGAGCGAATTTGGTCGCATGCCGCTTCACTGCGACAAATTGAGCGCACGACTGTAGAAAATTGGCTGATGCCCACCTCAGCCTTAAAGCGTGCTGGATGACCTGTACATATCCTTTGACACTCTCCAATTCCTTCAAATTTCGATGCATAGTCTCAATGTCTTCGAGCAAGGTAGATTCGCGATCGCCGTCGGACATGGCGGACGTGAGCTGTTGAACCAGATACGATAATTCATCCGCAAGAGAATGACGTTGCAGGGAAAGGCTCTGGGCGGTCCTGGTATGCGTCTGTGCAGCCTCCCGAGTCTTTGACACGAGGGCATCTACGCTTGCTTGAGATGCCGCAAGCTAAGCTACGACGGTTAAATCAAGGTGTGGCCAAGACGAGAACAATACGCGCGCACATTCCGCTTGAGCTGCTCATCGTGTTGTTTCGCCTCCAGGACGGCATTGTCGAGACTATCAAGGTCTTCGAGCGACTGGAACGTGCTATTCAGATATAAGACGGCCTTGTGGTTTGCTTGTGCGACGTCTGGAGGGGAGAGCAGCGCGCGGATTTGGACGGAGGTCATGATGCGTGTATTTGTTTACGGAACGGAGACTCGAGTCTAGACCCTCCATAGATTTTGTCTTTTAACCACCACATCCTTGTCCTGCACCTTCCAGCTAAAAATTCCTTCGATTCGTGGCTTCAAATGCGATTTTTTGAGGGACAGTCGGGCTCTGGTCGGGCTCTTGGTTCCCAGTCCAACGCTGGCTTCAGCATTGATCCTGACTCCGAGTCATCACGTCAACTTTAATTTGTGCTTTTACCGCCATGTTCATGCGCAGAATACAAGCAACCCAGGCGTGCAATGTCTTTCCTATCCCGTCTTACTACAGGGGAAGATCATTTATCGCACCCAAGCGCGCTGTGGTACGACAATCTTTGGCCCAAGACGAGAAAACACTGGACTCGAGTTGATCCACAGGAGGAAACCACTAGAGAACGTCCACAACTGCCTATAGCACTTCCCCCAACAAAACGTCTTGCGATAGGTGCGCGTTCAGTTATGAGGCGTTTCAAAGCCTGAAGTTACAACTGCAGTAACATGCATGGATGCACGAATAAAGTGCGCTGGTTATTCCACAAGCACCGTCCCATTTGACGCGTTTTCAGTCCTTTCAAGCAACTTGGTATATCGGAGGGCGAGGCGCACATCATCCGGAATGCAGGCGGGATGGCGTGTGTGTTCTGATAACTCTCCGGCGTATTCCCTCGTAACCCCTTGATAGGAGAGATGCCTTGCGGAGCCTCATCATCTCCCAACGTCTGCTGGGGACGCGGGAAATCGCTGTTTACCACCACACAGGCTGCGGCATGGTCACATTCCAAGGCTCAGAGCTGAAACGACTTGTCAAGTGGGCTCATCCCGGCGACGCTGCGTGTGCAAGCCAAATCGACGCAATTGATTTTTTGGAGTTCGACGATCTGGAGAAATCTGTGAAGGATGATGTTCAATTTTTGAGAGAGAGTCCTCTGATTGTAGAGGGTACCAAAATAACAGGGTGGATACATTACCTTGAAACTGGAGAGGTGGGCCAAAAAATGCTTCTCTCGAAAGGTCCTGATATCCTCTTGCAGACTACTCGAGTAATATAGTGCATAGAGCTCGGAGTCGTCAATGTGTAGTAGGCGCGTCAAAATATCGGTTGTGACATCCAGATTGCCCCAGTTGAGTGAAAATAATGAAAATTGAGCAGCAACATTGAGGAAGAGCGTATGCGCCCCTAGCCTTGAAGATTAAGTTCGTCACAGAGGAGAGCGTTGTGCCAGGCCTGAGAACGTTCGGAGGCAAGGTCTCTCCTTTCATTCCTCGTTATCTCCCTATCGCGTCGGACGACTCAGCACTCGATGCTTCATCCTCAGAGTCAAAGCAGCTTCGCATTGCGAGTGAAAATAATGTTCATCCGTGCTCGTTTCCTTCGACAACACGGGGCTACCCTACAACATTTCTGCGATCGTCCGCGACGGCCAGTTCGACCCGGAGCTGTACGCTGCCTACTCGCCGATTTTCATGACCGCGGCGCTCTGCATGTCGTACTTTGTCTCCTTCGCCTCCTTTGGCGCCATCTTCACGCACACCATCCTGTGGTTCGGGCGGGACATCGTTCGCCGTTTCCGCTCGAGCCTGAAGGACGAGCGCGACATCCACTCGCGTCTGATGCAGCAGTATGCCGAAGTCCCCACCTGGTGGTACATGCTTGTCGGCGTGATATCGACGGTCTTCATCTTCATCGCCATCGAAATCTTCCCGACGCGGCTGCCTATCTGGGCGGCGGCCCTCGCGCTCTTCATCGCGATTCTCGCCGCCATCCCTCTGGCCATGCTGCAGGCGATCACCAACCAGCACGTCGCGCTCCAGGTCGTGGAGGAGATGATTGCTGGGTACGCGCTGCCTGGGCGCCCGGTCGCCAACATCATCTTCAAGGCGATCGCGTACACCGGGACGGCGCAAGGGGTTGCATTCGCCGGGGACCTCAAGCTCGGTCACTACATGAAGATCCCGCCGCGCATGATGTTCGTAATCCAACTGGTCCCTGCGATCATCACCTGCTTCGTGGTCACCGCTGTCCAGAGCTGGATGTTCTCGAACGTTGCCGGAATCTGCACGCCTGATGCCCCCGGCAACTTTGTGTGCCCCTCGACCAACGTCTTTGCGACGGCCTCGGTGACGTGGGGGGGAATTGGACCAGCCCGACTCTTCAGTCCTGGCGGCATGTACGTCCTTTCATTTTTTTTCATATTAACGATTTGCTGACATCTCATTCTTCAGGTACAACCCACTTTTGTACGGTTTCCTCTTTGGCGCTCTTGCTCCCATCCCCTTCTACTACCTCGCTCGCCGCTACCCGTTGTCGTACTGGCGCTACGTTAACATCCCCGTCTTCTGCGGTGGTGTCGGCGCCATCCCCGCCGCGTCCGCGTACAACTACGCGGCATGGGCTTTGACCGGATTCATCTTCAACTTTGCCATCCGCCGCCGCCACTTCCGCTGGTGGATGCGCTACAACTATATCCTCTCCGCCGCGCTCGACGCCGGCGTCGCCATCGCCCTCATCGTCATCTTCTTCGCGCTCCAGTACCCGAAGAACGGCACGATTGCCGTCGACTGGTGGGGCAACACCGTCCGGCAAAACACAAACGACGCGATGGGCGTGCCCCTCCTCGTTTCCGAGACCGGGACGTTCGGGCCAACGTCGTGGTCATGATTTTCCTGTCTCCTCCTTCTTGGGCTGATCTATCCTCATTGTATTTCCCTGGCGCATGATATCCCGTTACGCACTCACTCACTGGCATTTGTGTTTATATTATCCACTTCGCGTTCCACTGTTTCTCTTAGCACCCCTTATGGCCCCGATGACTCCAATGATCCAATGAAATTGAATGAACGATTTTTCAGACCATTTTGAGTATCTCAGTTGACAATTGGCGACACTGTCCTTCTCTTCCATTCTCTTCGCCCTCTGTCCAATGCATGAAACCCGTTGAACGGTTCGAGAATCGATTGTCCTTTTTCAACTTTCGGATGAACAACAGTGAGTAACAGTGGCGGTGCTAAAAAACATGTTTTCGAGCCACCACTAACGAGTCCCAGACCAAACTGGCCACCGCAGACGAAGGCAGATTTTCAAATGATCTGGTCCAACCTTGGCGTTGTCTCCCGAATGCCCCCCCACCCGGACGCGTCCATCGCGTCTCCTCGAGTCTCTGTCGATGGCACCTCACTTTTCAGGTCTTTTCGGGTCCCAGCCTCCCAGGCTCCCATTGCGTAGTGTATTTGGGTTCGCTGTGGCCCGATCCGCAGCCCGTTTTCGGGCGCGTGCAGCGGCCGTACACCCTCATCGGTCTCCTCCTTATCCACACAGCGCTCGAAGACCGCGCTCATCTCTCCCATCGATTTGCTGCAGCGAAAAGATCGCACACCACCTCTCGTTCAAATCTTTCAATACCCGGTCTTTTGAAGTGGCCAATACAACTGAATTATCACACAGAGAACACCGGAGAAGGTTCGTTTACGCGCTTTGTCAAATCAAGAGACACGAAAGTCAATCAAAATACCTTCTCCATGTTTTTAGAATGGTCTGGAATGGACAGTGAGATTTATTTAGAACACGGGTGGAATTTGGACAGCCGAATATTCACATATCTTCACGCACAGTGTAACGAACGGCCTGCAACGGAGTTCATCAATGTCAATGTGGTCCGTGCGACGACGCGTTGGACCGTGCAGTCACCGTGGTCGCCGTGTACCACCCGACTTGAACGCGCCAATTAGCAATCCGTCTGTTGGTGTTGAGAATATAAAAGGGAGGGGACTGCGCTTCAAGCAGGCATTCCACTATGGCGGAACTTCTTCAAGGGAACAAAACGTATGCTGCAAGCTTTGAGAAGCCTGATCTTCAGAGGCTCTTCAAGAACATCATTGTCGGTGAGTATGCTACTTATTTGTTTAATTCAAGGACACTAAAAGATGAATAGTGGCTTGCATGGATCCTCGCATCAAGTACGTTTGACTTTTCCGCGGGCAGAGACTAACTGGATCCAAAGCCCCTACGATCAGCTCGGTCTGAAAATCGGAGAGGCCATCACTATTCGAAATGGTGGTGGTTCCACGTACGTCTATCCGTCTATCTATTGACTACGCTTATTGATTCTCAATCCAAAGCAGCAAAGAAGCCTTGCGCAGCATCATGGTGGCCCAATATTCCCTTGGAGTTGACGGCGAAATTGCAGTTTTCCACCATAAGGACTGCGAAGTGACTACAGACGAGATGCGCGACTTGGTGAAGAAAGCGAACCCTGGACGAGATGATATTGCAGCCATAGTAGACGGCTTGCAATTTCACTACATCATTAATATCGAGGGGTCGGTTAGGACAGATGTGAAGTTTTTGGCGGAAAACCCCTTGGTGACCAAAGGAACAAAAATATCTGGTTGGGTTTACGATGTTGACACGGGCAAGGTGAGCGTCCACCAGAAAAGATCGAACATTTACTGAATTTATCGCCAGATATCGAAGGTCACAGAGGCTGTAGCTGGGCTGTAATTTGAGAGGAAGAAGACGGCATTACGTAGACTGGTCCAAGCACAATTTTGTGATGGCGGAGTTTCGGCCCGATCAATGCGATCACGACTTGGATTGACACTGACAGCTGGCGGTTCAACTTGTCGCGGTTGCCAGCGCCTCCACAAGACTCATTCCTACTCAGATTCCTGTATAAAGTGCGTGAAAAGCTGACATTCAAGTCAAACACCCACCAATGCATCAAGCACACAATATCGCCTGGGACTCCCTCACTGCGAATCTCGTCTTCATCTTCGAGAACCCTAAAATCACACCTCGACGAACAGATCTGTTCCCTCGGAAATTGGCGTCCCAGGCTAATTCTCTTAACCACTTCGCTCGAACTGTTGCAACAACAATTCGTGCACTCTCGGACACTGAACGTGCCAAATATCCGGCGCATTACGATGCCCCTTTGCACGGCAAAGTCTTTTCTGACGCAATCCTCTCTCGATACTCCAACCTTTCCTATCCCTCCATCACCCGGAAAAACCAATCGATTGAGAACTGGATTGAGAGGGCGGGTACGACACCGTCATACGCCACGAGTGAGGGGGACTTGGCCGACGTGGTGAAAGTACTCCTGGCGGAGAACCAGTTAGAAACGTTGCTGATGCTGGCGCAGCACCCACGCGTGCCCCTCGGCGACCTCCATTCGTTGTCGTGGGGACACAGCTTCGGGTGGGACCATTCCATGCACTGGGCGCTCGACGCCTACATCTTCTTCAATGTTCTGCTCTCTCAGCCCGAGTTGCACGCAGACGGTCGATACAAATCCACGCGCAGTTACCAGTGGATTGGCCGCGGGTTAACTGCATCCATGGATTACGACGCCCAATCGTATCCGCATCGCGAGTTCTTTTGCGGTGCGCTAGAGGGACGAGTGCCGGATGACTTTGATCCACTGGGAGATCTCGATCAACTTCAAGACTATCTGAAGATGTGCTTCCGCTTGCTATACCGGTACGATATGCTAGCACGCGAATGCGGTCGAAGTTTGGACTGGGAAGGAAGTATTGCGCACACCGTCGGCTCCATGTATACGGTGAAGGTGGATTACATAGACTCAGCCGGGCAAGACTGGAGGACCCGTTTCGCTTAGAAACATAATAAATTTGGATAACACTATAACAGCGTGGCGGGTGGCGGGGAACGTTGCGAGGTTTAAGGAGTCTAACCGACACAGTGTCTTCACCAATGGGCAGCAAAAGTGATTTATGGAGAATTCTGCACATAACCAGGCGAAAACGGACAATAGCTGGTCTCGGGATGTGTCCTGTTTGCACTGGGAGTTTGCTTCAAGAGGGCATGTCGAAACCGGTGGTGTGGATCAAAGTAGAGACCCAGCAAATATTTCATTTCTCGGGTTTCCATCCGGATCACTGTATATGAGTCCAAATACGCGGGTTCATGGAGGAAGCGGCGGGATGACAGAGCGATGACAGGCGTGAATTTCATGTATGGGCAGTTTAAACAGTTGGTGGTGGAAGCCCGAAATTTGAACGAGAGGTGGTGTGCGATCTTTTCGCTGCAGCAAATCGATGGGAGAGATGAGCGCGGTCTTCGAGCGCTGTGTGGATAAGGAGGAGACGAGATGAGGGTGTACGGCCGCTGCACGCGCCCGAAAACGGGCTGCGGATCGGGCCACAGCGAACCCAAATACACTACGCAATGGGAGCCTGGGAGGCTGGAACCCGAAAAGACCTGAAAAGTGAGGTGCCATCGACAGAGACTCGAGGAGACGCGATGGACGCGTCCGGGTGGGGGGGCATTCGGGAGACAACGCCAAGGTTGGGCCAGATCATTTGAAAATCTGCCTTCGTCAGTCTTTGGCTTTCTGCCCTGACTTGCTGACTCAGCATGGCCTTCAGAAAGCGGAAATCTGCCTTCGTCTGCGGTGGCCAGTTTGGTCTGGGACTCGTTAGTGGTGGCTCGAAAACATGTTTTTTTAGCACCGCCACTGTTACTCACTGTTGTTCATCCGAAAGTTGAAAAAGGACAATCGATTCTCGAACCGTTCAACGGGTTTCATGCATTGCAATATGCATTGGACAGAGGGCGAAGAGAATGGAAGAGAAGGACAGTGTCGCCAATTGTCAACTGAGGTGCTCAAAATGGTCTGAAAAATCGTTCATTCAATTTCATTGGATCATTGGAGTCATCGGGGCCATAAGGGGTGCTAAGAGAAACAGTGGAACGCGAAGTGGATAATATAAACACAAATGCCAGTGAGTGAGTGCGTAACGGGATATCATGCGCCAGGGAAATACAATGAGGATAGATCAGCCCAAGAAGGAGGAGACAGGAGAATCATGACCACGACGTTGGCCCGAACGTCCCGGTCTCGGAAACGAGGAGGGGCACGCCCATCGCGTCGTTTGTGTTTTGCCAGACGGTGTTGCCCCACCAGTCGACGGCAATCGTGCCGTTCTTCGGGTACTGGAGCGCGAAGAAGATGACGATGAGGGCGATGGCGACGCCGGCGTCGAGCGCAGCGGAGAGGATATAGTTGTAGCGCATCCACCAGCGGAAGTGGCGGCGGCGGATGGCAAAGTTGAAGATGAATCCGGTCAAGGCCCACGCGGCGTAGTTGTACGCGGACGCGGCGGGGATGGCGCCGACACCACCGCAGAAGACGGGGATGTTGACGTAGCGCCAGTACGACAACGGGTAGCGGCGAGCGAGGTAGTAGAAGGGGATGGGAGCAAGAGCGCCAAAGAGGAAACCGTACAAAAGTGGGTTGTACCTGAATAATGAGATGTCAGCAAATCATCAATATAAAATAAAAATAAAAAGACGTACATGCCGCCAGGACTGAAGAGTCTCCTGGGTGAAATTCCCCCCCACGTCACCGAGGCCGTCGCAAAGACGTTGGTCGATGGGCACACAAAGTTGCCGGGGGCTTCGGGCGTGCAGATTCCGGCAACGTTCGAGAACATCCAGCTCTGGACAGCAGTGACGACGAAGCAGGTGATGATCGCAGGGACCAGTTGGATTATGAACATCATGCGCGGAGGGATCTTCATGTAGTGACCGAGCTTGAGGTCCCCGGCGAATGCAACCCCTTGCGCCGTCCCGGTGTACGCGATCGCCTTGAAGATGATGTTGGCGACCGGGCGCCCAGGCAGCGCGTACCCAGCAATCATCTCCTCCACGACCTGGAGCGCGACGTGCTGGTTGGTGATCGCCTGCAGCATGGCTAGAGGGATGGCGGCGAGAATCGCGATGAAGAGCGCGAGGGCCGCCGCCCAGATGGGCAGGCGCGTCGGGAAGATTTCGATGGCGATGAAGATGAAGACCGTCGATATCACGCCGACGAGCATGTACCACCAGGTGGGGACTTCGGCATACTGCTGCATCAGACGCGAGTGGATGTCGCGCTCGTCCTTCAGGCTCGAGCGGAAACGGCGGACGATGTCCCGCCCGAACCACAGGATAGTGTGCGTGAAGATGGCGCCGAAGGATGCGAAAGACACAAAGTACGACATGCAGAGCGCCGCCGTCATGAAGATCGGCGAGTAGGCAGCATACAGCTCCGGGTCGAACTGGCCGTCGCGGACAATCGCGGAAATGTTGTAGGGCAGCCCCGTGTTGTCGAAGGAGACGTACGCAGACAAGGGGAGGTACGACGTGAAGAAAACGTTGTTGACTGTCGTAATTTAGGTCAGAAGCTGTTCCGCAAAGCAGAAATGACAATAAACTCACAGTACATGATCGGCACGACAAACCAGAAGCAAATGAACACCGAGGCGATCGTGTTTGCTTGAGACCACCACTGCGTAAGAGCGTTAGAGAACAGTTGAGAGCAAGGCACAAAAAAGCGTACCGGCGTTACAAGCGGGGAGCCGATGAACGAGATCATGGCCCAATCGAACGTTATCACAGACATGCCCATGCCCGTAAGCGATCCGAAGAGGGTGTTCACCGTAGTGTTGGTTGGCGCGATCCAGCAGACCTGCAACTGGGCTTAATAGACTGGAAAGAAGTCATGTCCGAAAACGACGTACCCAGTTAAACACGCTGAGAGCCGTGAAGAGATAGCCGGGCAAGAAGTAATAGACAAAGCTGCAGCCGCAGACGATGAAGAAAAACCGTTCGCGCGTCATATGGCCGCGGTCGCGTTTGCCATAGTTCTTGTGCAGCGTGTTGAAGAGCGCAGAGTTTACCAAGGCGGAGGGCCAGATCATGGATGCCGGGTACACCACGTATTGACGGAGCATGCCCCCCATCGAGAAACCGAAGATTTGGGTTCCAAGAATCAGCAGAATCTGGTACGACCAGGGGAGGACTTGGTGGTAGTACATCTGCTGAGTGGCGAGCACATCCGTGGCGTAGGCACCTATGTAGGCGACGTTGACCATGACGGTGATGCAGACGTGTTCCTAGAAATTTTGTGAGACGCCTGGCCATTGAATGAATGACAAAAACCGTACCTTGATATTGAAAGGTCCCGGGTTGAGTGACCAAACGTAGTTAAACGTCTTGAACTGCTTCGTGGGGAGGACCCATCCGAGGAACTTTCCCATGGGAAGGGAAATCAGCTGTCCGACGATCCCAGTGATGAAGACAGACGGAGCTGGGAACATGATGAGGAGCTGAATTAGACAATATGGAACGAAACTTACCCCGATATTCAAAGATCTGGTTCACGCCAGCCAGGAGGATGGTCAGAATGATTCCCAGAAACCACGTCCGGAATGTGTTGTACGGCATGAGGGGATCATCGACACTGGAGACCGCCGCTCTGACTTCGGGATAGGGAGATTCACTGCCAAGGTCGTTTGAGAAAAAATGGCAACACAGAGGGAATATAACGCACTCGTCAAACTCGATCGCGGTGGAGTCTCTCGATGCCCTCGAAGGCGCCGACTGCCTGTCCGACCATTCGGCATCATGGTCGACATCCGAGGATGTGTAGGTCGGCTTCTTGCTACCCTTGAGCGACTCTGAGCTGACAGGTTTCCCCATCGGCGTCTTCAAGTCGAGATTGGGGTCATTGAGATGATCCATCATGTAGTCGACATCGTCGGGGACATCGGGAACATTGCGCCGACGAACATACTGAGGCAAATCCTCGTTAGAGCTGATGTACGGCTTCAGATCGTCTTCCATTGCGCAAAGAAACGACTATCGGAGGAGGGGGGGAGAGGGGGGACCGCGGGCGAGGTAGAGATCCAACTGGCTCCATTTCTCTTTAATAATTAGAGGGCGTCTTGTCTTGGTCTCGATCACGCCCAAAGGATATAGGCGCGCTATTGTTCAATTGTCTTTTTCAGCCGCCGTGCTTCGCAAGATCTTCATCGCATGACAGGCGGAATTGATCAGAAACACCATTGTTGTCCTCGCCATATCGAGTCCACTCCAAACCTCAAAAGACAGGATTCTTCCATGTTGAATCAGAGGTCCATCCTGCACGACCGTCCAGGCAAGTCGAATACTTTTGCTTTGAATCCAGTTTGAACGCCAGAGATTAAGGATGTTCCAGAATTCCAGGAACGGAGCCAACGGCCACATGATATCGCTGTTTATTGTGTTTTGGAGATGAACGGAATCAGTAAGACCTCACGCTGTCAACGAGAAGAATAAGATAAGATTACGCTCGATCGTCGCTTACATCATCAAATCCTTATCGATTTCTGATGGCGCATCAACGTCGGAGTAGCGGGCCGGTGCGCCGACTCGGAGCTCGCTCTTCCGCTATTCCGCAATTGCTGTATATCAGACTCGTGCTCAAGTCAATGGCGCATTCCGAAGCCAGAATTGCGCGTTCTTTGCACAAGCCGCTCGCTGCCGGTCTATATAAGCAACATGGAGCCGGCCAATTTGCCTAACGCACCATGTCGCAAACGATCACAGAGACTCAGGCTCAAGTTGACCCTCCGGCAACCCTGGTTCTCCAAACTCCAGTCCAGGTTTGACTGCTATTTCGGTGAATATTGAAAAAGCTGACTGACATATCTTCGACTGCCGTGCTCAGGCCACCGAAGATGAATACCGTTACTCCAACCTTTTGCCTCACTTCTCGCAAGACCATTATCCTCCCTTGACCCCGTTCACTCATTCTGACCCCGGACTGCGTGCACTGGACCACCCCAACCCCCGCGCATTTCTTCAAAATGCAACCAGTGTTGTTGAGCTGACGCCGCGGCTGGGAACGGAAGGTGTGAATGAGAATCGGTGACCATGCGCAAGAAAATTTGCTTAATTTATCTCAGTTCGCGGCGTTAACTTGGCCGAACTGGACTCCGGTGCACGCGATGAACTTGCCTTGGAGGTAGGTGTAAGCGTCCTATGCCGTCGAACTTGTTCTGAATAACTTGTAGGTCGCTCGCCGTGGACTCGTGGTTTTTAGGGACCAACACGACTTCATAAACAGCGGACCAGAGTTTTATAAGTCCTGGGGCTCACACTTCGGCCGCCTGCATATTCACCCGACATCTGGACATCCTGCTGGTTATCCCGAAATTCACCTGGTCTATCGGTCCGAATTTTCGCCGCCGGACGCTCGTCCCTTGCTCACCCCTTTTCTTCAGCGACGCCAACTCCACTTTCAATTTTGAAGTCAACGATAGCATCACTTCCACCGTCTGGCACTCGGATGTTTCGTACGAGCTGCAGCCGCCCGGTTTGACCACCTTCTTCCTCCTGTCACAACCTGAAGTCGGCGGCGACACCCTCTTCACGTCGCAGGTCTCGACCCTCCAGAAGCTGTCTCCTCCCTTCATCGCCTTCCTACGCACCTTAACAGCTGTACACTCTGGCGTCGAGCAAGCCGAATTTTCTCGTTCCGGGAAGCGTGGCGGAATCGTGCGCAGAGAGCCTGTCGAAACCATCCATCCAGTAATTCGAAAGCATCCCGTCACAGGAGAGGAAGCGCTGTATGTCAACAGGCAATTCACCCGCCGAATAGTCGGTCTCAAGCGAGAGGAATCTGGTCTGTGTTCAGCCAGTCGGACATCTTTCTTGACAGCATGTTGACGTCCGTCTAGAAAATATTCTCAAATTCT
This sequence comes from Mycena polygramma, assembly GCA_029449255.1. Taxonomy (NCBI): domain Eukaryota; kingdom Fungi; phylum Basidiomycota; class Agaricomycetes; order Agaricales; family Mycenaceae; genus Mycena; species Mycena polygramma. The sequence goes on from JARKID010000249.1 coordinate 42,678, forward strand.
TGTACGACCACATCGACAAGAGCGGAGACAATCAAGCCCGTCTCAAGTGGCAGCCCGGAACCGTCGCTATCTGGGATAATCGCATCACTGGTACGCTAATTTTCTTCACTTTTGCACAACGTCAACACTTGTACAGCCCATAGCGCTATCGTGGACTACGCATCGAGCAAGGAGCGACGCCACGGCGCGCGCATCACCCCGCAGGCTGAGAGACCTATCCCTGCGCTTGAAGGATTGAAGCTCGAGTAGGGAACGGCGAGTAGACGAACAGTAAATGTATTATAAAAAGCTGCGAATATAACCGCGATACATGTTGGTAAGACAAACGACAAAATTCAGCTGTCAGCAAGAGTGTAGATATCGGATAAACTTAAGAGAGTGTTGGCGGACCAAATTCCGCTGAGATAAATAGCAACGGTTACACTGCAATCCCGCGCCCTTTCGTCGACGGGGAGTCAAGAGTGGTGAGATCTGTGCCTTGACTGTGCGCTTGAGGCAGCGAAATGTCGAGTCCCAAATTCCCGCTGTCGTTCATCTGTCCCTTCTCAGCAGCACGATGATCAAACACCAGGACGGATACTGATGCAACGGTGTCCCTGGACCAGGCTTTTCCCATGGCGACGCGGAGGATAATGAGCTGCGGCGAGATTGCCTGGAGGAGGGGCAGGTCAGGAATGAAACCGATGAGGAACAGCTGGACGAACACAAAAATCGGCCCAGATCTGGAGGAAAGCGAAAGAATAAGGAGAGTTTCGGGCGTATGAAATGACGTAGACGATTCCAAGGACGGTGAATGGGAGGGCGGACTCGAGTAAAACCGCGACTACTCCTGCAAATGGGAGGTGATCGTCAGCAGTGTCCAGAAGAGTAGTCCATAGGTGTATACCTGTGTAAGTCTGGCAATATTGCTCCCCAAGAATCGATCGCACTCTGTTTCGGACGGCGAGCAGGCGACCGCAAATAAGTGAGGTCGTTATGATATTCAAACTAATCGTCATCCAAAAATAAGGGACTCCGAAGGAAACAGAGTCGCCGGCAAAGAAAGAGGCGCCTGGGATTGCACTTTCATAGATCAAAAGGATGGCCATTGCTGTAGGTCTGATTCAGAATGATGCTCTCCGCCTCAGAGTGGGACGTACACAAAGCGGCAAGGTAGAGCACAATTGGGAAGGCCACAATCTTGAACGAAGAGCCCCATATCACATACGCCCGGTACAGCTGCGTGCATTCAGACTCCCGAAGCTGGACAAAAGATAGAAGATTCACCAAAAGGCCGTCAGCCATGAAATTCATACAAATCCCAGTTACCGTCCCAAGTGTGTTGTACCAGGCCGAAAGATTTTCGAAAAGATAAGCCGCTGGGCCACCGGGAACGTCGCGATGATCGATCCAAATGTTTTGACCGAAAGCCGCATTGCAACTCGATGCAATAGTCCAGAGAATGAGCATCACGCTGCCGTAGAATATGTAAAAGAAAGACTCCTTGCGAGCGTCGTGTTTCTGGGCCCCGGAAGAGTAGAGGAGGAAGTAATTCGACAGAAAGAACATGAAGATAAACATCCCTGCAGAAGCAGACAAGACATGAGGCTTCAGAGCGTGGATGGAAAAAAAAGAAAACCACTCTCACCATACAACACAGCGGTCAAATAAGAACCTATATAGAACGAGCGCTCGAAGGCGAGCTGAGCGGGAGTGTCCAACTGCAACTGCAAACTATCCATGGTGGAGGGTAGGGAAACGCGAATACGGAGCACTTTAAGTGGGACTCGGCTTGTGCCGGCCTAGCCTCACGGTACACCCCGAGGAAGCGATTGGGCCGGCCGCTGGATAAGATCTGCCCTGACGGTTTCATTTCGCAACTTGGCATTCAAGATACCTAAACTGCCGCCACATGAGGGTTTAGAAGCTGATGCTGCACCTAGTATTACTAAAGAGAGGGTCGATCGCAGTGGGACCGAACACCGTCAGTTGTCCTGCGTGAAAGAAAGACGGATAAAATCGGTAAACGTTAAACGCCAGATTGAGGTGGATCACTGAAGGAGATTTCCATTTGTGGCGGTCAATATTTTCGCTGGGTTTTCGGAACTCGACAAATCGAGCCTGACGTAGAAGCATAAGTCAGCAGGCAAACTGTCAGAATGCGATGAATGCACCAACAGCGTGCTGCTTGGGAGCCGATACACTCCAAGCTAATAGGGGCCGACGATTTCTCATCATTTTGGAACCCCTTCATACTCATTTAACCCATGGGCAGCCAGGCCGTGACAATACAGAGTTGAGCCAGAATTTCCATTTCAGCCTGAGAAACAGTCGAATTGAGGAATCTTGAAAACAGTTCTCAATATGGCAAATCACGCGCGGGCAACCACCGTAGTTGCCTTTACCTCAAGTACTTCGATGCCGGTTTCGGTAAACGCTCTGCAAAACCCCACCGGTACAACCCGACGATCCCCCTCGGTTCGACAACGCGCTGATAATCGTTAGATGCTCAGATCGAGCAGTTGGTCCGACTTTGCCTGAGGGCATATGATGAAGGTAGCGTTGATCGACCACTGCATTGCTCCAATTGATTTTTTACATTGGAAGCCGAAGCTTCGGTCAGGACCCTCGTTGGCGGCGATGTATCTCTATTAGGTGCTTTTTTTGGTGCCAGTATTCGGGCTGGTGCAATGGGTGGCGAAATCTACGTTGCCACCGAGGCGGCGGATAGCAGTATGATCCGAGGAATGGCCCTGTGGTGGAGCCCAGGCGTTGAACCCTTCAGCGCGTCAGTGTTCCGCCAGCCCTTCAACTGATCCGGGTGTATTTAAACGTCGTTCCAGCGAGGAGCAAAGACGGGGACTAAGTGCTTTTGTATCCAAGCTATCGCAAGAGGCCCAGCAGTGGCACAGCACAATAGGGAGTTCTTGTCCTTCGGAACCCATCCATCCGCTGACCTTTCCAATACAGTATCGTCCGGGCTTTGCGAACCTGACAGAGAAACTTTTGGGCCCTCGGGGAAAGCTCGACTCGTGGTATTTGAATTTGTTGGCAGTGGATCCCGAACATCAAAGGTTGGGGGTGGCAAGAGCGCTTATCGACACCGTCCGCACAAAGGCTAGTCCTTGGTGTCTCCAACTCCAGGGAAAGACTTGAAGGGATTTTTCAACTTCTAGGCCGGTCACTCCGAACTCACGCTTGCCGCGACGAACGAATTGAACGTAAGATCGAAAGGAGCGTTAATACGACTTGAACTGACAAGCACTGTAGGTTTCCATTTATCGGCGGATGGGATTTGCTGTGAGAGGGTCCATGATAATGTCTGGTCCACAGGGAGAGTTTCCGGTCTTCATTCTTAGCCAGCCCGGTCCAGCGCTGGACCCAAGACTCCCAGTCAACCTAGCGTCGCCATTGAGTCATTGAGGGCTGAACATATGTTGATTGTTCGTCCCTAGATATGTAGTTGTTGGCTGTTTAGTTGCAACCCTCCGTACTCGTCCCGATTGAGAAGGATGATCTGACATCACAAATCTTCGGACCGAAGGCCGATCCGCAACCACCGAAAAGAAAGGTAGAGACGATAAAGTCAGACTAAAGAGCCAGTAAAATGAACGAGAACAGGACCACCATCTTGGCCCAAAAAAAAATCTATCAAGAAACGTTCAAATCGTCTGGGATAAATATCGTCATATCCTGCATCGTGCCAGCAAAGTGCTGTCTGCCCCAATCCTGTATCTTCGAGAAATCTCTGCAGGTGTGGAGGATATCCGATCGTTCCTTGGCCGCCTGGGATTTTTCCGACCATTGCCAGACCTTCAAAAGATGTCAGCGACGCCAGCGGTTTAGCGAATGAACAGACGATGGTGGATATATCGGCCGTGCACATTATGGATTGCCTCAAGCTTGATAGGCAATGGCGCATATGGTTTGTGTTTATGCCTTCCGTGGTGTGAGGGTAGTAGTTTGGGTGCATGGCCTTCCGAATCTCATCCTGGAGGCAAAATTAGTCGTCGGCCGCAGTAACACAAACTTGAGCCATTTACGAGACAGTGAAGCTCATGGAAAACATCTAAAGCAAGCATATATGTCGTAGGTTCGTCTCCGAGGATGGGGTAAGTTTTGTTGGGCAGCCGTATAGCTTGACTTCGCGGAATTTTGGAGTAAGCGACTGGAGGGAGAGTTGTCGGAACCGACAGCGTCACCAATGTCTCGCACTCACACTCGTATAAACCTTCCCAGGCCTTGTCGACTTCATCTGAAGGGAGTCGGTCGTAAATGGGCAAATCGGAATCGGGTCCAAATCCGCTGTGAAATTTGACTGATCTGTAGGCGAGAACATCTTGTGCCGGTGCTGAACCGACGGGTTCAATCGGTTGGTCAATGCGCTAAGAAACGTGACGAACAGTACAAGGCCTGAGGGAATAACGGGTTGAACGGGCCAGTAGAGTATAACCGAATGTAGAGCGTCGCGAGGTTCAGAAAAAAGGAAATGGCTGAGGCCGCCAATAAGAGCAAAAACAAGCTGAGGGGAACGTATCGTCGTCCGTTATAGGAGGAATATGGGAAACTGGCCGAAGATTCGCCTCCAAGGGGTCGGTATGAGAACTTCATCGAGAGCTGCCGAAAGCCTACGAGTGGTGGGTTCATCTTCGAAATAGTCAAAATACACAGGAGCATGACCGGGGGATGGAGAAGTCGGAGTCTACCGAGGATGCAGCGAGGCAACAATGGAAGCTCTCGGCACATTCTTATCGGGGGTTAGAAAAGAATTACCGCAGCAATCTGGAAGAGATGCGGAAGCCAGCTGCAAAGAGAACCGACTTCGGAGAGAGGAAGGTTTTTAGTTTTGGTTAATCGTGCTCTGGAGTCAGATCTCGCAGCCATCCCGTCCAAATCGCAGCTTGCATGAACGCCAGGTAAATCCATTGAAAACGTCCATTCCGATGCATCGCGGATGCGGGTCGAAGTTCAAGTTCAAGTTGGCAAAAACGTGACCCAACGGCTTTCCTCTCTCGTCTTTGCTTCTTGAAGCTGTCTTCTTCGAACCCTTGACTTCGTCGATCCTTGATCTCCAGCCTGGAATTTGTGTCTTTTTGGTGCTTCATGGGAGCATTTGGAAGTGTCGAATTTAATTTTTAGGTTATGGAATGTCGTATGCATTCGCAATTGGGGTTCGATGCTATTCGACTCGAGCCAGATACTACTGGCTACCCAGAACATCGGCCTGTACGTCCCCGCGGGCTATGCTATCTGTCTTCCGAGATCCCGTTCATCGAGGCCATCGCAAACCGATCACCTAGCTTCTCAACCGAAGTAGCGTCTCTTGACCTCACCAGCCCCATTGCAGCGAATAAGGTCTCGGCAAACCCTTTTTCAGATCCATATAAGACCCTTCGGGCTTCATCTCTCTGTCATCTTCTCGCCGACAATAATGCTGGTCGTCGCCCTCGAATTATTCGTTTTCCTTGGCTTTCGTTTCGCTGCCGCACTTCCGGTCCTTTCGGCTGAACTCGCGGACAAAAATTATGTTTCAATCTGTAAGCAACGCATTCATCCATGGTCCTTGCAACGCGCACTGACGCAAGATGATCTGCAGCAGCCGCACTGTTAGTGTCCATTAGTACTGGTACAACGCCACATCGGGTCTGAAACGCTTTCAGGGATGATTCGGCTCCCGCGGACGCTTCATCGAGTCGCCATGGGATTCAGATATTTGCGTCTGGGCATTGGGAAAGGTATCGTGTCAATATCCCAGGATTTCCAGACCAGGTTTCGACTGCACTCCTTAGGACTGTCCCTTCTGGAGTTCGCGAAGCCCACGACCCTCTGTCCACCATATTCAATCACGCGCAATGGGAAAAGTACGTGCCGAGACTCCCACTCGACCGTCTCTAACTAAACATGGCGTATGCATAGTTCCGAGTTCGACGATACTTCTCCTCGATCTACATCCCAGATATTCGCGCACGCGCAATGGGAAGAACGGGAAATTCCCCGTGCACCCTCACACGACCATGTGAAGCGCACCAATAAAAGAGCGCAGGCTCGAGACGAAGTGCAGATTTTTGCGTACAAGCAGTGGGAAAGGTGAGCCGCGAGTATTTGGTTATATTGCTTCGAGCTCACTTGCCGCAGAAGAAATTTGATCTCGGGCACACAGCCTAGTACATCGGACGCGCAGCCTACCCCAGGGCCGGAGGCGAGCATGCGCAAAGAGGCTATCTCAACCGGTCCTGTTTTCTTCGCTCATATGCAATGGGAAGAAGAGTAGACTCGTCGTTTCTTCCGCTCTCATTCTGTAGAATATAATTCGTACATAATTTCTTGACGCATCTTGGGACTTTGGGTATAGACGAACCTATAGACGAACTTATAAACGAAACTTTCGCCGTAAACGCATTCCTGCGGCATCGAATGTCACGACGATCTAATCATATCGCCGGCCATCAAAACTCTTCTCTCTCTTGCTTACATTTCTGAACATCCAGTCCAGCAGGATGGCTACAGCGTACACCGTCTTTGTTGGCGTATGCATATCATTGCTGAAGGAATTCAATTCCGTTGTCTCCGAGCCATACATGGTACTACTCTGCCAACTCGAGCATCCCCGAACATGACCGTTGATTTGCTGGCATACAGGACGAGCCCTTTCACATTCCGCAGGTGCAGGCATACTGCCGAGGAGAATACGACTATTGGGACCCTAAGATAACGACGCCTCCGGGGCTGTCAGTTGCCGTCAAACTCCTTCAATCGCGTCCTGACTATTTGTCTCAGGTATCTCTTAAGTCTGGTCTTGAAGAAAGCCTTCATGCTTAAATGCAATGTTCCCATGCTACGGCTCACACCGATGCTTACATTGTTGGCCTTACCCCTTGTCCTCACGCGCCTACTGTGTTTTCATCAGCGGGAGCGGCCGCCTTCTCGGATACTGGCGCCGACAGTCGATGCTGTTGTACTCTCTGGGTTCCCGATCGCCTGGTTCTTTGGGTTTCTTTACTATACGGAGGTCCCAAGTCTATTGTTTGTCGTCGGAACCGTCGTTGCCGCTATGCAAAATAGGCACTGGTTTGCTGCTTTGGTATGGGCTATCTACCTGTGTGAAGTAACGAGGGCTCAAGGGTGTCAGCGGCGGTAGCTAGGTGTCATAAGCTGCACTTTCCGTCAAACGAATGTGATCTGGGTTCTCTATGCGTATGCATCGAGTCAACTCATGTATCTGCGGTTCAGACGTGCACCACCTGGGGCCAAGCCGTTTAACCAACTCCACGATCCTCCGGCTCTCACCGCAAGTCTAGGTATACACGTTTCCCTTGGATCCTGCCTCTTCCTCATTTTTTTCTGGCTAGGCGACATTGGCCGATCTGTTTTGACTGCGCCAAAAATCCTCGGAGACATCCTCCCGGCTTTCATCCCGTATGCATTGGTACTTGCGTTATTCGGGGCATTCGTTGCATGGAATGGAGGGATCGTGTTGGGTAAGAAAATCGCATTCTTTTCATGAAACGTAAACATAATCTATTCAAGGTGACAAGTCGAATCATATACCCTCGCTTCATATCCCGCAAGTATACTATTTCGTCGCGTTCTCTACCGCCTTCGGATGGCCTGTTCTTATCAGCGGTTCGGGCGGCGTATTCGGGCTTCTTCGTGAAGTGCGGGAGCGAATGTTTGGCAGCAAACTGTAAGTGCATGGAACGCCGTTTAATCGACGATCCCACTAAATGCCGCTCGCAGACGTGTCTTGGGCACCGGATTGGCGTGTGCAGTTATGGCTGTAACCGTAAACCTTTTCACGTTCGTCGTGCTCTTGCCTGGGTTTCTCGTACTGACGTATGGTGTCCAGGATCCACCATCCCTTCCTGCTTTCGGACAACCGCCATTATACGTTCTATGTATGGCACCGGATATACATGCGCTACCCGGCTCCCTACCTCCTGATCCCGATCTACATTGCCTGCGCATGGGCATGGTTTCTTCGTGTCGGTATGTGCAATGGCTTTCCACTTGCCCATGTCCTAACCGACCATTGAAGGTGCTCAGCAAACTATCCTCCAGACGCTGGTACTCCCGATCTTTGTCCTGCCCACTCTTCTTCCGACGCCTCTTCTTGAGCCCCGATACTTTCTCATTCCGTACATCCTGCTCAGATCGCAGGTCCCCGATGTGCCAACGTGGGGGCTCGTTCTGGAAGGGACATGGTACGCAGCTGTAAACGCGGCGACAATGTGGGTGTTTCTGTACATGCCTCGGGAGGGCGTCGGACGGTTCATGTGGTAGATAGCTGGAGTGTATGTATGCACATAAGGAGTTGAGCCACTCGATCAATTGCACTCGATCAAAAAAAGAAGAAAGGAAGCAAAGTTGATCAATATTGACAACAACACCAAACGGCTGTTTTCAACCTCGCCTGAACTGTAACCGTCGTTGGGCTCATCGATTGAGCTCGACTGCCACACGACGGCCAATCCTCCCCGTCTTCCCTTCAATCTTCTTCTTCATTTCCCCTTTCCCTTTTAACAACCATGCCCGCCGAAGCCGCCTCGAGTACGCCGTCCAAGCCTACCAGGAGTTCCATCCGGCATTCTCTCAATCTAGCCGGGAAGGCCCTAGTAGAAGTCATGAAGCAGGACTCGGATAAGGCAACGAAGAAGGGTGGAAAGGACACCGGTTCTCGCCGCCTTAGTGCGGTCAACGCGAAGCCTGCGGCACCCCGCACGTCCATGGGAGATGCCACTAGGTCTTCCTCAATCGCGTCGAGACGCGTAGTTACCCCAGACTCAAAGACAGTCACCCGTCGCCGCGTGTCTGCTGCGACGCTCAAATTTTCACTCGACGAGCAGCCCGCCAAGCCCACCGATGCCACTCCCCAGGGTGCTGCTCCCCAAGGTGCCCCGCAAGGTGCCGCCGTTACCAGGACAGCCTCGCTTAGGCCCCGCCCCGGGCAATCTGCCCTTCCCAAATACCGCCCAAAGTCTATCAGCGGGGACCCGCTTGCGAAGCCTCCGTCGCCCACTCGATTGGGCGTTCGCCGACGCCATAGCCCGTCGGATGAGGAAAAAGAGGAAGAAGCTACTCCCCAGGAATCTGCTGCGGAGAAGAGCCTGCGGCCCATCAGCCCTCTTCCTCAACGGGCTGCTTTCAAAGTCAATCTTACCAGCGTTATCAACGCCGCCAGCCCACCACCAATCTCTTCGAAGGCTAAGGCTGCGCCGTCATCGTCTAGCAAGGCGAAAGCTTCTCCCGCACGACCCACTAAAACCGTGAAAACAGCGGCCACCTCCAACCCCACTACAATTCCGAGGCCGTCGTCTTCCGCATCATCTTCCAGTTCTTTCACGCCACGCACCCCGAAATCCGCTAACGGCAAGGCAGTCACTGGCGCATGGCGGTCGGATAAAGCGTCCGGCAGCCAGGCTAGCCCCCTTCGTGACTCGCCGCAACGGAGCCACACTGAATCCCCACTTGCCCGGCATTCCCGAAAGGGCTCGCATCACAGAACGCCTACACCGCAGGAGGCCCCCGATGTCGGTAACATGTCGCACATTTCCGAAGGGAATAGCGAAGACAGCGAGACTGAGCATGTTGAGCTGTTGCTGGCACCCGTCGCTGCCCTTGGTGCTCCGACACCGGCGATGCCTCGCACGATACCTTCTCGGCAACGTCCACAGCGTGCTCGTGCTGGTGTTGCTCGCGCTGGTGCCCCTCATACACCGACTCGACAAAAACTCCCGTCCCGTGCCAATATGTCTTATCTCTCCCCTCTACCACCGGATTCCGATAGCCCCCCATCGCTGAGACCACAGCAGGCGGGCCAAGGCCCCACTGTAGGCCGAGGATCCATTCTGTCGTGGGAGCAGCTCGCTACCGAGGCGTCACGGACGTTGGGGGAAGACGAGATTGCAAGCATGCTCTCTGAAATGCCGGCACCGTTCCGTCCTGGGGCCATTTCGCCCAACGCACACTTGGATGTTCCGGAAAGTCCCTGCCTCAGTACCTTGAATTCTCCTGGAGAATACGGGTCCATTTCCCAGGTGCTCCTCCCGGATGTGACGCCCTCGCCCGCCGTCCACGATCCATCGACGAGGTACAGCATGGCGAAGGATTCGGAGGCGCCTGTCGTGGACGCCGCGATTGTCACACTGTTACGTCTGCAGCTCGTGTCCGCTGAAAGTATCGCCAAGGACCGCCTGTACCAGATGCAGTCCATGGAAGAAGAGATACATAATCTGAAGCAGGCGCGGTTACGGGACGCGGAGGAGCTGGAGAAACAGGTGATGCATCTGGAGAACGAGCTGCGTGGAAGCTTGGAGGTGCGAGAGCGCTCGGAAGAGGATCGGACGGCGCACATCGCGTCTCTGGAAGACCAGCTTCGGCACGCGGAGGTGTTCCACGAACAAAGCATTGGGGACGTTGTGGCGCAGACTCGCGAGGATGCCGAAGCGGAGACGGCTGCTGCGCTGCGATTGCAGCACGCAAAGACATCTGCCTTGTGGTCTGCACGTGTCGCAGGGCAGCAATGGGCGTTTGTGCGCGATTTCGCGGAGAGCGAGCTGGACACTATCAAAGGGGACCGCGAAGTACTGTCGGCTCTCCTGTCGGATCTGGAGGAGTTGAAACGAGTATGTTTCTAATTGCATGGATCAATCAAACTTTCGTGAGTTCGTTTCTGTGAACGGTTGTGTGTATTGACACCGAAACAGGTTTACTCTTTACATATCTTGTACATACCTGTCTTTGCTCATTTGTTATACCTTCGAACTCTGTATACCACCTGTAACACTTGATTGTATATTCTGTACATTATTGGACACCTCAACAAATTACGACCACTCGTCGATTCTGTCTAAGGATAAAAATATGAAGTCCATCTCATACGTCCATGATCGTCTCCGTTGTACAAGTCTAGATGAGCACGACTGCCAAAAGGCCTGCGGTGACTGTCACCACCAATCCTCCAGCCGCCATGGCGCCTGTTGGACGCGCCGCGTTGAAGGGCGCGCTGGCCGAAGCTGAGGGAGCGCTACCGGTGACTGAACCACTGGCGCTGGCGCTCCCTCCGGACGCCGACAAGCTGCCGCTGCCGCTGGGTGCTGTGGGGGTCGATACCGAGGCGGACCCCGAGCCTGACGGTGTGACCGAGGCTGAGACCGACGGGATAGAGCTGAAGGATAAGGAAGGCAGCGCCAGGGACGAGGAGACGACTGAGAGCGGGAAGGACAGGGACCTGAAGGGTTACAGTTCTCGTCAGCCTGCAGATTCCGAGGTAATTATGTGAGCGCTCTACTCACCGGCTAGGGGGACCCAGTGTCGGAATTACGGTCGGAAACGACTCGGTCTGCGCAAGAGCGGACGGGGCAAGGGCCACGGCGGTGAAAACGAGAGCAGTTGAGAATTTCATGGTGAGAGCAGTGGTTAAGATGACCTGGGCTGTCCTCGTCTGGCACCTGGCTTTATATAACCCTGACCCATGTGAAACGGACAGGCGAACACCACAAATGTGGAGATCTTGCACGCTGAATGACGTCCACCGTCAAACAACGGCGAAAGTCCTCCGTTATGGTTCGGTTCAATGTCCATGATGGTCTCGAAGATTCGGAAAACGCGTCCTCGGGTTGAGCAACTATTGGAATGACTTTGCCTAGCTTTGCCTTCAAGTGGAATTTGGTCCTAGGCAACTTATAGGGGGGATCGAAAAAGGGTCTTGATGAAATCAAGGATCGGCGCGGAAGAAGCCGGATGCTAAAACCGACTTTTTCCACCACTTCCTCTGCTTGAGCCTTTGCTCGCGTCGAACACGTCAAGTCCCTCTCTTTTCCACTAACAAGAACACCCGACAAAAACTGGCAGTGCCCGACTTCCCTCGCTCTGCTGCATATATGCAGGATGTGGCGCTCGGTCGGGCTGGATGAGCCGTCGCTTTGGACGACTCTGAATCTTGACTTTGATAAATATTACACCCGGCCCAACTGGGCTCGGACTCCCGAGCAAATACTGACCTTTGTTACCGGCTGGGTTCGTCGCGCGCGCGGCCGTCCTCTTACCCTGAACATCGATGGAGACATGGTGGGCTGCTTGGGCCACGACCGGTGAGCCTATCAACCTGCACACAGTGCGCGATCTCTAATGATGCATTGATTCGAGTCAGGTCTGTAGCTCTTATAATCCAGCTTGCTCCCCATGTGAAGAGCTTATATCTTGAGCTGGCACAGAGGTCGAGCCGTTGGCCTCAACCGCGACGCCGCCCCGCGCCGCCGAGTTTGATGCGCTGGCCTCTTCTAGAGGAGGCCCACGTCATGGCTGCTGGTGATTTTTATGAAATCAGTCATGCTTTTTCCATTGCGCCGAAGCTACAGGTTATCAGCGATGGCGACGGTCTTTTGTCGCCTTCGGTCGCGACGGTTCCCTGGACTCAATTGACAGGCTTTCATGCAAATTTGATGAATCCTGAGGATTTCATGATAATACTGGAGCAAGGAGAAAACCTTGAGGATTGCTCGTTTCTGATGGCGGTGGTAATGGAAGATGGAGACCTGGACAACACACCTTACCTGTTGTCTCACTCCCACCTGAAGAAAGTTGTGTTGGATAAAGATCTTCATCTATTTTCCCCCCACCTTACGCTCCCGGGCCCGCTCTCCAAACCCTCGACCTCAGCTTCCTGGATCTCCCGGACGATCCTGATCTGATTGCCGACTTTTTGGAAAGGCATTCCTCACACCTCGAAGAACTCATCATGGACGAACGTTTAGTCAAGTACCTTCCCCACATGGCGGCGCTGACCCGTTTGAAACTCAAAATGAGTCACAACCTCGAGCGCTCTTTCCCGAATGACTTGTTCGAGCTGTTGCAATCCCCCGAAAAAGAGCTTCTTCCCTCGCTCCAGCAGATAACTCTGGATAGATTGCGGTCACGTATACCGGAGGATTACGAGACAATGGCGCGGGCGTTGGCCACCCATTGGCGGCATTCCAAAGCAAGTGCCGCCGTGGCGGGACTCGACTCGTTCAATCTCTCAATCAAATTGGTCAATGACGAGACTTTGGAGGACTTCGCGGAGCTGTTATCTCCAGTGACCAATTTAAAGGGGGAAGGGGTTGGCACCCGTGTCATTATCGACCGTACCAACTTGTCAATTTGAGACTCGGACATAGTTTTTGTCTTCCGGCTGTGTACTCCCCAAATAATCTTGTCTTCGGCCAGCGCCACACCAATTTTCAAGGTGGCCTGACCGTTATGCTTGTTTAGAGTCGAATGGCCCTTGAGGAAAAATACTTCAAAGAAAATATACGACGACTCTGCTTACCTAATCGCCCTTCTCGCGCCCGGGCCTTGCCGTCAACGCGCTTGCGCAATACGCTGACCAGGCCCGACCTCGATTCAGTCGCATCTTTACTCATTTTCTCCGCTTCGCCGAGGGTTCGGCTATCCATAACACCTTCTGCCCGGGCTCCTTCAGTCTTGCCGTCCGTCCGAAATGTCCACTGGGAAAGAGTCTCTCGCGTTCAATCCGACCGTTTATCCTAAAGATAGTGAACGACGAGCCAGCCCGATCCAGGATTATCCATGCCCGAACCGAAATATGTTTAAGAGACGAGAAACTCGCGTGGGTTTGTCAAACATTCAGAGATGATCGCTCAAGAGTTCATCGAAGCCAACGCGCAGTATGCTAACGCTCCTGACTTCGTCGAACCCAAAATTGTTTTCAGAGATCTTATTATTGGTACGCAGTCCCTCTCAGGGAAGTATCCGATTGCTGAAGAGCAACGTGACCTGCATGGATCCTCGTATCCAGTACGTTTCGTCTCTTTCCAAATTGCCCGTTGCGCTGATAAGTCTTCGTTTCGAGACCGTATGAACAATGGGGAATGAAACTAGGAGGCGGGGCCATCGTTCGCACCGCCGGTGGTTCAGCGTACGTCCTGATTTGTTTTTGGTTGGCCTTCTTTTGACCAAGTTCTTAGGAAAGATGCCATGAGCAGCATCGCAGTGGCGCAGCGCGTTTTCGGAGTCAGCCAAATCGCCATCGTCCACCATACAGATTGCGGCATGACAAAGTTTACGCCCGAGTCAGTGCGCGAGAAAGTGAAAGAAACGAACCCTGGACGGGACGATGTCGCCAAAACAATCGACAGCATGTACTTTCGGGTTTTACAGTATTGAGGAATCGATGGAGGGCGAGCTGAAGTTCTTGATGGAGAGCCCTCTGGTCGTGAAAGGAACCAAGGTTACGGGATGGATTCTCGATCTCACGACGGGGAAGGTGGGTTTGACAATATGCTGATCTGTGTTGTCTTTTGACCAGCGACCTGCTAGATATCGCAAGTTGCGGATTTAGTGGTCTAATCAGCAAGATTGGCGCCAGGAAAACATCGCCTGCACAAGGGTCTCCGTCACGACGTGGAAGCCCACTACTATGTACGAGGTACGAATACGTTGTCCCCAGAGTTCGATAGCATCAAAGTTAGTTCATGTTGCTTAACTCAAAGCTCGAGTTTTTCGCGCGCGCCTTCTTCCTCTCTCGCTTCTCCCTTTCCTTCGGGGTCTCGTCCCGCCAACGGAGGTCTCCCCAATTGCCCGTTTGGAACACCTCCTTGACGTTGTACACGCACAGCATAACAACCACGATATACTCGGGGACGAGATGTACCACGTAGAATGCTGCTTTGTCCCCGGCCGTGTTCAAAGACTGGTGGTCCTTCGCAGCAACGTCGGGCGTTGTGTTGTGCATTACGACGAGCCGGTAAATCGGCGGGATCATCTTTCGGGACGGGGTTAGCGTTTTGAATATCGACTGTGCATTGAACAGCCGCCTTACCAAAAGTGTTGTCATCACCAACAGCAAGCGTACAGCCCGCTGGTCGACTCGAGGGGCGTAACCAAGAGCCCAGAGGAGCATGAGTACCTCTGCGAAGATCTGCAGCAGGCCGGCGGCGCTGCTCGCATACCTAGACACACACACACGTCAATTACGCGGAATCGAGCAAAAGGTTACGGCGTACCGTAGAAGCTGAACGCGGTGGTTGTCTGCCGTATCGGTGGACGCGTAGACTTGAATCTCCGCGATGACGGCGCATACTATCGCCACGAGGTTGATCATGGCGAGCGCATCCTGCCAGCGGCGGTACCAGAACCGTCGCCGGGGATCGTCGCGGCTTGAATGCGACTGCACCAGCGGGTAGTTGGACTGATCCGAGTCCAAATTCGGCGTGCCGTTCGTGGAGTTGACTAGCACCGCGCGTATGATCTTCGAAAGGGTGTCGGCTACAGCCAGGTAGCCCAATGCGAACGTTATCTGCATGTACTTGGTGAGGTGCGGGGACTCGGTGGATTGCCAGGCCGCTATCGCTCTGAGCGTATACATGACCTGACTGCTTGGGATGAGCATGGTCTGTGCGAAAACCACTGGGAGGCAATTACCGTTCGATTGAGAAGCCGAGAGGTTGGACAATCATTATAGTGCGCGAACGGCGGTAGAGCATTCGGTAGAAGAAGACATGGAAGAGGATGCTGTAAGAGATGGCGAATACGATCGACGCAGGGAAATCGTAGGCGCGCAGCGCAGCGCCGCCGACAAGGGACGGGGAGGACATCCAGTAGTAGTAGTCTGTCCAGAGATATTAGCTGTAGTAAGTGTAGGAGATAATGGAATCCATACAGAGTTCAAGTTCGCCTATTTATCTTGTTGCTCGTGGTGCGCAGCAAGGAAGGAGGTGTTACGCATCTCCATCGGACGGTACCGTTTCTTTTCCGCGTACTGAAGAAGCGACAAGGCTGTCGATCGCAAGTCACGCACGGTTAGGCCGGATCACTGTGAACATGTGACCGCGTTTCAATAGTTGCGCGTGACGGGCCAGAAAAAACTCGCCAAAGAATGAGCTCGTCTAGAGAAAATACGAAGACATAGACGCGAGCAAGAGGCGAAAAATAGACTAAAAAGGCCGGTCGTACACTTCTCATCAACCTAACCCGGTCCGTATACACTGCGCGCCTTATTTGGGAAAAGAAATGTAATGTTACAGAGGTACATACTTTGGATAAATCATGCCAACGTTACTGCGCTATCCATCTTCGCATTCAAGTTCCTGTTTTCCAGCTCCAAACTCATGTTTTTCGCCTCCGCCTTCTTCGTCGCCTCTTCGCGTTCCTTCCTCTCTCGCTTCTCCTTCTCCTTTGGCGTCTCGTCCCGCCATCGGTGGTCTCCATGGGCTCCGGTCTGGCAAATATCCTTGACGTTGAAGGCGCACATCATGAGACACACGAGGAACTCGGGCAGGATATGTAAGACATAGAACGTCGCCTTGTCCCTCTGTGTGTTCAGCGACTGGTGACCTGGGGCGGCCACGTTTGGTGTCGTACTGTGCATGACGACGAGTCGGTAAATAGGTGTGATGGTCTGTCCGTCAGGTTAGCATCTATCTATTGTGTTGACTCGAGAATGGGTAACCTTACCAAAAGCGTGGTCATTGTCAACAGGAAATGGACAGCGCGATGATCTATCCGAGGCACGCTTTTCTGAGCCCAGATAAGTGTGAGGGACTCCACTAGGACGATCACCAGTCCAATTGCGCCGCTCGCATACCTACAGATGTATAAGAATAGTGCAATCGACTAAAAGAGTAGGGCTACCTGAGAGCTTGGTCTGCTTGGTTCGGCCTGGAGTCGTTGGCGCTGTAGATATGTGCCGTCGCCACAACGGCGGTCACCATCGCCGCCAAGTAGAGCACGGCGAGTGCTTCCTGCCAGCGGCGGTACCAGAATCGCCTTCGTGGGTCGTCGGGGCCGGCAGGATCAGACGGCGGGCTGGGCTTCCAAAACTCCACGGAAGGGGATGAAACTAGGGAACATGTGTTGACTTGTGGGGAGTCTGAGGCGTCCTTTGTTGTGTTGACAAGCACAGTACGAATGAGCCTGCCGACAGTGTGTGCCAGGGAGATGTACCCCAGTGCAAAGGTCGCTTGAAAGTACTCGCTGAGACCTATGGACTCGGTGTTCGGTTGCGCGGCGACAACTGCACGGAGGGAGAACAGGACTGGTCTGTCGCGATGTAAGGAGACAGGGAAAACAGATAAAAGGGGAAAGCAGTCACCGCTCAATTGCAAAGGCGAGGGCTTGAAAGATGACAGCGGTGCGCGTGCGTTTGTCGACGACTCGGTAGACAAAGGCCAGGATGAGAAGGCCATAAGCAGCGGCAAACGTGATTGAGGCTGGTAGATCGTAGGCGCGTATTGCAATACCGCCGACGAGGGACGGGGAGGACATTGCTGCGTAGGAGAGAGGGGGGAGGGAAACGAACGCGGTTTAATTTGCGTGCAGACGACTGCGCAAAAGTGATTTATCTTGATGCTTGTCAAAGAGCTGTTGAACGCCGAGCCAAGCTGATTGAGTGGGCGATCTTGGAGAAGCAACGTGCTTGACGGAAAACAACGTTCCTTGACTGCTCTTTTCTCTCCTCAGTCCTACTGTGTAGGTGAAGTTTTGGCTGTGTATGAACCGTAACGTCAAGATGGGCGGAGATCAAGACAGGCTAGAGGACCGGCGAACGAAAGTCGAGTGCACGCAGGACATGCAAGTCACAGATGAGGCGCATGAGAGGAGCGCTGAGCGCTGAGCACTGAGGAACAAACCAAGCGGAGAAGCATTGAAAAGGCAGGAAAGGGCTCGGATGATGGCAAACCGGCGGCCGCTGCGGCGAATCAAATTTTGTTTTCGACCACCACATTCGCTCAAAAATGCATCGCATGCTTGCAGTCGCGCGAAGTTCTCGTCGAGCACTCCCAGACATAATCAACCCCAAGCTTTCATCTCGGCCATTCCGGAGATGCTTGCACACCCAGTACCAGGACAAATACGCTGAAAAACTACGCAAAGTCGCGGAAGAGTGAGACGTGTTTCTCCAGGTCGTATATATTTGTGACGGCCCTCTAACAGCTGTCCCCATCTCTTTTTCCGGTGAAACCTGCCTAGACGTGGCCTGAGCGTTGAGGAATTAAAAACGAAGATCAAACTTGAGCAAGATGAACTGAAGCGTCAGCAGCGGCGCGAGAGTGCGCCGACTCGTTCCCCAACGGAGAAAGATCAGCCGGTAGTCGGGGGCGTTCGAAAGGATAGCTCCCCCGTAAAGGTCAGATCGATTCGCCAGCAAAGGCCATCTCTTGCTTAAATTCTTCGAAGCCGCTATCGTCTATCCTCAACATCCCTCGCATTCTTGCCACTCCGCACACGCCGGAGCAAATATCTGCGCTATGGACTGTATACCACGCCTCCCGCTCCAACGGAACCGGTCGTGGCTATCTTTGTGCTGCCATACCGCTGGATCTGTACAAAAAAATGGCAAGCACCGCCGCAAAATACCCGCTTTTCGTTGTCCCGGTACGACGCGACAAGGATCCTGCTGCCCCGCCCGTACAGGGAGAAGCGGATGCGGCCCACGAATTTTACTTCCTCCAATGGTCATTCCATGAAGCTCCGCCTATTCCCTCGGCCAGCGATGATTTATTCGCACCGCCGACGGCTGCGAAGTCATCATCATCGGAAGCCAACCCACAGACATCTACGGTCATGTTCACGCCTCTCCAGGAATACAAAATGCGCGAGTCGTTTGCAACACCTTACTTGGTGTTAACGAACTATACGGATCTGGCGCAGAGTCATGGAATCGTGCTCCTGAGGGGAGAGATGACTCCGTCCGCTGCCGCCGGCAGCGCCGGTGTAGACGGGCGATATCTTTTGCGGCAAGAGGATGCTCACCGGCTATCTATGAGTATGCAGAACTTCTATCTGTGGGACGCGACGGCCGGCGATGAATCCCTCGAAAGACAAAAGATGGTAAAGACCTTTCATGAGAATCAAGATGCGTTTTCATGGGTAGAGCTTCTGAAGCATGCGGTTTAACAGTACAGATTGTGTGTATATAGAAAATGAATCGTGAATCGTGTTAGATCTCGTCCTCAAAACCGCCCCGTCATCCGTCTGACGTTCTTTCCGTTATCTTGCCGTGCAGCTCGCTCAATCTGCTGCTCGGTGAGGACCGTCTTCTTCGCGAGTATCCTATTGATAGGCGTTAGCGACAGCAGGACAGCAATCGGAGACTTCGATACTGACCGTTTCTTCTTCTTCTTTAGTTCGGGAACCTCTTCTGCTTCCTCATCCTCAAACTCGGAGGAGTCCTGGCGGGCCCGGACGTTCTTGGCCGAACCCCCTTCACCCAGCGTCAAGTGATTCATTCCTCGTTCCAACTTTGAAACGCGAGGTGTTGGCGCGTCCATCCGCGGGGCGGGGGTGGGGCTGTCGACACGCTTCGGGGCGGACTTGGCCTTGGGCGTCTTCGCTGTAGACATGGACAACTCGTCTTCCTCTTCTGCCCCGTCCTCGGCGTAGTCTTCGTCCGATTCATCGTCGCTCCCCGAAGCGCCGCTAGCACCGACGCTGGCGGACTCGGCG
This sequence comes from Mycena polygramma, assembly GCA_029449255.1. Classification (NCBI taxonomy): domain Eukaryota; kingdom Fungi; phylum Basidiomycota; class Agaricomycetes; order Agaricales; family Mycenaceae; genus Mycena; species Mycena polygramma. The sequence goes on from JARKID010000249.1 coordinate 62,100, forward strand.
TCCGAGTCCGCCGTTCCTTCTTCAGAGTCGAGCTCAGACTCGGTGAGCTCAGCATCCTCGCTATCCGAGGGCAGCATCGGGGGGTCCGGGACGAATGGCCGCTCCTCCCTGATGACCCGCGGCGTTTCCGGCTTTGCGGGCGACCTCCACTTGGTGCCCTTGCCCGCCAGCGGGGACAGCGATCGGCCTCGCTCTGACTCGTCCTCGGACGTGAAATCGTCGGTGCCATGTTCAATCTGAGAAGACGATTTAGCCGACGCGCGTTGTGTCTGCTCGGGCACTGCACGTACAAGGCTCATCTCGACGTCCTCCTCCTCCGACAGGTCACCCGCCGTGCTCGGTGCCTGCGAACGCTTCACCGGGCTGCCGAACAACCCTGACTGGTGCAGCATGTCGATCTTGGCGTCGGTCTTCATCTCGTTCTGCTGGACCTGAGGAACGCTTAGCTTGGGGGTCGAAATGTTGCAACGAAACTCTGAATACCTCGTTCATCAGGCGCCTCGCGTACATCTTCTCCATGCTGGCCATGCGCAGTTCCATCTCGCGCATGACTTCCTCGCGGACGTCGGCCTCGATGATGGCGCATCTCATTTCGGACTCGAAGAGCTAAAACATACAATCATGAAAACCAGCTCGACGTCTGTCCGATGAACTTACCTGCATGCGAAGCTCTTCTACTTCATCGAATAATGCGTCCACCAGCGGGTTGATGGGTTCGTCATCGTCGTCGCTCTCCGCAGCGTCCACTTCGTCCTCTGTACCAACATTGGTCAATCATAGAAAGAGGCGCCAATGCGGGAGCGCACCTTCTAAGACCTCCAATACCGCCTCGCTGGCCTTTCTTCCGCTGCCCGGTCCTCCGGTGGAGATGGTCACCTTCCTCCTGTAAGGCTTTGACGCGGCGCCGGGCGGTGGGCCCTTGCCCAGTCCCTTTCCTGCGGGCAAGCGTTGCACCGGTGCAGGGGCAGGCGTGACATACACTTCCCGGGCAAGTGCAGCGAACTTCATGACATGAGAGTTCTCGTCGTACCCGGTATCGTACGGATTCACGTTGACGATCATGACCTGGGATCAGAAATGAATAAACCGGTGTCCACTTAAAGCCAACTCGACCTACAGCCCGCGCGTCGCCGACGAAATAATCCATCAACGCCTCCGTGAGCTTGCTGTGTCTGAAAGGAACGACAGCCAAGCCGCGTTTGACCTCGCGGGTGTCCATCCGTCCGTCTGCCCCTTCTTGAGAAAGGCTGAAGGCGACTTTGCGCTGATTATTCCGCAGGACTTCCATGCATTGCCCGAGAACCATGAGCGATTTGTTGATGTTCCCGGCCTCTTTCAGGCGGTCGCCGGTCGTATGAGTGTGCTTGGTCCTTTCGGATCCAGCAAGATCGACCACAGTTAAGCGTGCGATCTGAAGTGCTGTGGGATCCTAGGGAAAATAAGATCAGCTGGATGTTAACGTTTTGAAGGAAGCAAGACTGCACACATCTCTTTCGCCGCGGTGACAGCGCACGACCTTGAGAATGACCATGCCATGGCTACGACTACTTTCGCGATTGGCAAGCGTGCCAAAGACACGACGGTGCAATTGGCCGAGCTTAACAAGGGCTTTGGCCTGAGAAGCGCTGTGCACGCGGAATTGCCGGAGACCAGCAATATATTTGCCGGTTATTCCAGAGTCAGGAGAGTCGGACGATGGAGAAGGTTTCAGTGACAGCGCCTTGCGGGTCAGAAGGAGGGATTTGCCGCTGTTGGAGCGCGGGATGCCGCTGGTCGAAGGGTCCTGCACTTTGTCCAAGAGATCGTAGACCTTTTCGTTGTACACTTCGGCATAGGACAACCAGATTGTGTATTCGTAGTTCCGATCGACTTTCAGGACTGTCGGGTCGATGTCCGAGTCGGCGGCGGAGGGGTCCATGTGCTGGCCAAGGACCTCAGCGAGGCCCGGCTCCGGGGCCACCGGAGGAGGCGCAGAGTCGGTCTTGTCTGCCAATTCGACACCTTGAAGACGAACGGGGCGATACTAGGCATATAGTAAACGAACGGAACATGTTGTGTAACACGATGCAAGGGACGCACCTTGCCGCTACCGTGCAAGCCCTCAATGCTGTTGAAGAGGACATCTAGTGTTCTTGGAAGTATGCCCGCACTCCCCTGGTTAGCTCCACCCTGCACCGTGTAAGTCTTGCCAGAGTTGGTGACTCCATAGGCAAACAATAGACCGTTCTGTCCCTGAAGGACATCACGGACAAGCGGAAGCGTGGTCTTGGTGAAGAAATCGGACTGGGAGGTCTGATCAGGGAAGATGTGCGAGAATTTGTAGATGGAAGAGGGTGCTATGGTCGAAACGCGGAAGCGCGAGGGGTTGTTTTGCGGATCGTTGGGGTCGGTCATGCGCACCGACGTGTCGGACAGCGGCTCCAAATAGGGCGAGGAAGACGGCTCATCGTCGCCCAGATGAGGTCGTATTCTCAGATAGGCCTGGGGAAAATTTGAGCATTATAAGACGAGTAGGTACGTCGACGTACCATAATTGGCTCCCGCTCGTCCTCATTGCTCTTGGGGCCTCTGCGCGTCGCAGTGGGTTTGGATACGGGCTTGATGGGAGCGGCAACGACGTCGGTGGCATTGTCTTTACTGACAAGCGGCTTCCTCGTCGATTTCTTTGCCACTGGCGCCGGGGCGGGTGGCGTCTCGGCGGCTGGCTTCGACGCAGTAGCTCTTGTTGCTCTGGTTGATGGGGCGGCGGTGGTGGGTGTCTTGGTTCTTGCGGATGCGCGAGTCGCGACCTTGGGCTTTGTGGACATGGTGGAGGCGGAGGCTGGAAAAGGAAGCGCGACGCGTTTTGTTGAACGGTCACGTGAAGCCTTTGTTTGAACCCGACCACATCGTCCATCTGCAGCCCATCTCTATCCCGCCGCCGAGCAGGCCCTTTCTTGGCTTATAGCGTCCACAATGGTCAAGGAACACCCCAGTCGACGCAAATCTATCGCCGGCACAAATCAGAATAGACCCTCGGGCGTCTCCAGGGACAAACGACGCGCTCATAGCATTGTTCCTGGGGACATATTGAGTCCTCGTGCAAAGGCTCGGAGGCTCGCGGTGCGTGCTCAGAGGCTCTGAATTAAGGATATCTCACTCAGAGAGTCAACAGGCTCCACGCAAGAGTATACTCAAGGCAACAATCAACCTAATAAACACCGATGAACCAATCTCGCAAGACGCGCAGGCGCCGCCGCAATCCGAATTCCAATTCGCGGCCCCGGGGCCCTCTCCGCCGGAGAGCACCAATGCCACTCAGTCAATGGATTTCACGACCGACTTCCAGACCCAGATCCACGACAACCCTTCTCGAAAATCGTTGGGCCGCCGTGTCAGTTTCGCGAGCAACGCTCATGTGCGGCTCATCGATAGGGTCAAGGACGACAATACCGCTAGCACTGTCTCTCCTCAATCTTCACCCATCGCGTCGTCGGATCCCGTTGACGACGACGCGCCTCGTCCTGTCGTTCTCAGCGACGAGAATGCGTACCCAGGGGCGTCCAACCGAAACCGTCGGCGGAGTTCCGTCCGCCAGTCTATGGGAAGCGACATGGATCTAACGAGTATTGGGTCGGACGCATTCCTCTTCGCGCAGGATGGTTCCGCACTGGCAGACGAAGACATGTCTTTCGACGACGACTCTGATGCGGACATGGACGTGACCGAAGCGTTCGACGGGGAGTTTATCAAAAAGCGCCCTGTTTCGCTCGGTGGTGCACGCACGCCCCTGGCCCAGATTTCCGTCGCCACTCCCAGCGCTGCACATGACGCAGACCAGTCACAGTCTTACTCAGACCAATCTCAATCCTATACCTCCGACCCGTCCCAGGAACCTCCCACAGAATTCACAATCCCCTTGAACCGTTCTCTTCGTCCCCCAGCCCACGAAGACGCGACATGGATGGCTTTGCGGAAAATGACACACTCGGGGGACACGACGTACGAGGAGCCCCCAATGTCGTCTGACGACGAATACGTGCCTGTTGCTCACGAGGACGACTACCGTGGGCCTGCGTCCGCAGCGGCGGGTCCGTCACACACCGCCGCCGATAATTACATTCAGGCCGGGGAAGATTCGTTATCCAGCACCGATGACAGTTTCGGCGACATCGATAATGGCGACCGGACCATGAATATCAGCAAAGTATTGGGTCGCGTCAGTCTCGTGGGAGGGGGCCCGCGAATGAGCATAGCACAACCAGATTCGACTATGGACGAGTCGGAAATATACGGTTCTATTCTCCCCCCTCCCGCGCAATCGACTCCAGTTCAGACTCGGAAAGCGTCCGTTCCCGAGCCATCACGTCCCTCGATTTTCCGGCCCCCTTCCCCCGCCAAACAGGTCTCCGCTCCTGGCCCTAGTTCCCCATCTAAAGAGCCGGCTAAACGTACATTCTCTGCCGCCTTCGCACCGCCCGTAAGCAAACCTACTCCCCTTTCTCCCAGTAAACGGCGTGCGAGCGAGGCTCCCGCTCCTGCGAAACCCGCCGCTGTGAAACGAATGTCCCTTGCTCCGAAGGCTTCCGTCTCTTCGCCCAACAAACGGCCTCGAGATTCCGAAAATGACACGGATAAGCCCAGTCCGGCTAAGCGATTGGCCATGGCCGGGAAATGGCCCGCATCGACCAGCACACCTGCCGTGGAGGCACGACCGTCGACGCCGCCGACAGATGCCCCCAAACCGAAACCACTGTCCCCGAGTAAACGGGCACCCTTCCTCGCTCAGAAACAGGCGGCTGCGCCTTCCGCTACCTCCGCAGCACCGCGGCAGCCTTCAGCGTTACGCCGACCATCGGGGTACTTCGCACATCGAAAAAGTATGGGCACTGCATTGGGGACAGACACAGACAAAGAGGACGGGGCAAGTACTACTGCTGTTGCGGGCCCCAAATCGCCAAAGAAGAAGGCCGGACTGGGGCTGGGACGGGTGAGCATGAGCTCTGCGCCTGCAGATGCATGGACCCGATTCGACCGGAACGCCGCCGCCCCCAGCAAAGGAAAGGAGAAGCAGAAAGCGACGGAGAGTGAGGCTGTCTGCGCTCGAGAGGCGGAGCGACAAGCGGCTTCCTCTCCTACTCCGTCAAGAGGTTCCCCAGCGCCTGCTTCTCCTCGCCCCGCATCACCCCACCTCGAGTCGACCGGCACGTCCCCCGCCGTAGACCTTTCGACTTTGCTCGACACGACCCCCGAATTTGGCGCGTCCAGAGGCAATATGGAGGTTGATCCAACAGAGCAGTGGAGGGATGGCGTTCAAGAAGCTGATTTTCCGGAGGAGGAAGCGGTAAATTTTCACCTGATACCATTTGTTGTAACTAACGCATTTTTTGGCAGCGTATATCCATCGAACAATTCTTCGAGATAACGGGCATCAAGTTCATGGACGAACTCGATGCGCCCCGAAGGTCCATCCACCAGCCATCCCGTCAAGCTCGCCCTCCCGCCGAGATCCCACTCGCAGAGTACGCCGTCGCCGTGTCAATAAATATGCCGGAGCTTGATCTGTACTCGGCGGTATCGAGCGACCTGCAAGGGTGGATGGACCAGAGCAAAGCCGTGTTCGCCCAAGCGGAGGAAGAGGCAGTCAAGATGACTCCCGAATTATTCACGGAATACATCCGAGCGGATGAGGAAGGCCAAGCCGAGTTGCTCGTTCGTTGTTCTATTCTTATTCGCGGAAAACACTAACATATATCCCCAGCATCAACTGAATCTAATCCGCACGAATGCCAGAGGATTGGCCAAGTCCGACTGGTACGATTGGAAATTGCGGTGGATAGAAGGTTTGCGAGAGACGGCTGATAAAGGCCTTGAAGCGCTCCGCCAAGTATGTCTCTTTGTCCGCGTATCTCGCGTCGTTGCTTACTTCGCCGTCCAGGATGCGATGACCATCGAGCAGCTACGGACAATGCCCGATGAAGTCCTCCCTGCTCTGGAACGCGAGTACGAAGAGGTCATGCGGGAACTGGAACAACAGCAGGCTGAGGTGGCTGAGATTGAAAACAGCGACCAAGAGTACCTGAGCGAGTTGAAGGCGTCCATTGCGGAGCAAAAGTCGGTCTTTGATTCGAAAATTGATGGCGCATCACTAATGTTTGAACAGTGTTGAGGTCGAAGCTCTACAAGCAGAGGTAGCCGAAAGCGACGCCCAACTGCAGTGGCTGCAGGAACGGCTAGATGAACTGGAGTTAGAGAAGCGAGAGGCAAAGACAGCGATTGCGAACGCGAACAGGATATTGCATATTCAACAGAACAGCACGCATGCTGAACTCTTCAGACTGAAAGGTAGGGTTTTCTCCTGGATTGGCGTATCCGTTACTGACCAGTGGTCTGTAGAGGAGCTCACCAATCTACAAGACTTGCACATGTTCCGTGCAACCAAAGTTGTTCCCGAAATCTTCGAATACGAATACGCATCACAGTTCCGAGTGACCATCCCATGCCGCAACTTCGTACCGATCAGTGCGAAGGTGGATATCTCCCGACTCCAGCCGTCACGTAGTCTCCCGGACGACTTTCCGGCCCTCAGCAAGTATTTCCTGGACAACGCCGGTCGGCAGGTCCCGACAGGCAAGGGAATCACAACGCGTCAGGTCAGTCAATATTATTTTGCGTCGGGGAATATCAGTGAAGCTGAACTCTTCCACAGATTGTGGAATCCCTAGCGGATTATTGGTCGGCTTGCAGCCAGGTCCGAACACAGCTGTTCCAGCTCACCATCAAGTACCCGCTCGAGATTGAAGTCCTACCTTCGAGCCAAGGATTCCGAGCAAAGACGGTTGTGATGTTCCCCGCCACGCAGGCGAAGGCTTATGTATATTTTATCTTCTCGCCGGAGACTTATTCCCGGTGGCCCATTACCATTGGTTTTCTGCGACACGCCGTCGAGGTTGTGTACGGCGCAATTGAGTGCGTCCTCATTTCCTTCGCTTGTCGATAGTCACTGACACTCTTCGTTCATTAGTCCGGCTGCCATTTCCGATGTTCTGTCCGAACGTTTGGACCAAGTCGGGCCCACAGACAACTACGGGTGTCTGCTGGATGCTTGTATCGGGGCACAGGACCTCTACTCTTCGTGATTTGATTTATCTTCGGGCACCCTCTTGCTTTGCTTCTTTCTATCTTACTTGGCCGAAATGTAACACGAGCATGTACCGTACACTATTTGGCGGGAACCATCTAAATTGTCTGCTTCTCGGAACTACGTGGCTCACATAGGTAGAAGAACCCAGTCTCAATGGAGTCGTCGAGATATGAAGCCACTTGGCATTGTTTTCAGACGGCGAATTCGCTGCTGCGCTCACAAACCAGGATAGATCATAAGAACTCGTCGATAGAGATTCGTTGGATAAAAAAAAACTACGATACATGTACAACACGAGTACTTGGACGTACTCCAAGAGACGCAAGGCATCTAGATAAGATCGCTGTCAAAAAAAAGAAAGGTCAGCACTCCTCTCAACAACGAACGGAACAAGACATACGCGACGTTAAGGGGCATCTCATCGATCTGGGTGTTGTAGAACTCTGAAATCATTCGTCAGTACAAAACCCCGCTGATGGAGGGCGGATCTGAAACGCACGTTCAATGTCGCGGAGCATAGCGACGTCGTTGGTGGCGACAAAGTTGATAGCAACACCCTTACGTCCGAACCGTCCGCCACGCCCGATGCGGTGGATGTAGTTCTCGCGGTTGGTGGGCAGGTCGTAGTTGATGACGAGCGAGACCTGCTGGACGTCGATGCCGCGGGCGAGGAGATCGGTCGTGATGAGCACACGGGTGGAGCCGGTACGGAACTCCTTCATGAGGAGCTCGCGCTGCTTTTGTTCCATGTCTCCGTGCTGGTGAAAAGTATTAGCGCCAGGGAGAAAAGGCGGCGGGAATGAGGCTAACCATGGCTGAGACGGTAAACTCGCGGCTGAGCATCTGCTCGGTCAACATGTCCACCTTTCTCCTAGTGTTGCAGAAAATGACGGCCTGCGTGATCGTGATAGTTTCGTAAAGATCGCAGAGGGTGTCGAGCTTCCACTCCTCCTTCTCGACGGCAATGTAGAACTGCTTGATACCTTCGAGGGTCAACTCGTCGCGCTTGACGAGAATGCGGACGGGGTCTCTCATGAACTTTTTGGAGACCTCGAGGACCTCGGCGGGCATGGTGGCCGAGAAGAGGGCGACCTGGGTGTCGCTGGGGAGGAGCTGGAAGACCTCGTAGATCTGGTCCTTGAAGCCCTGCGAGAGCATCTCGTCGGCCTCGTCGAGACACATGATTTTGATGCCGTCGGTCCTGAGCGCGCCGCGCTTGATCATGTCGAACGCACGGCCGGGGGTGCCGACGACGATCTGGACGCCTTCCTTGAGCTTGGCCATGTCCTCGCGCACGTTGGTGCCGCCCACGCAGGCCAAGCTCTGGATCGACATGTAGTCGCCGAGGGCGACTACGACTTTGTGGATCTGGAGGGCAAGCTCGCGGGTGGGTGCGAGGATGAGGGCCTGGGTCCCTTTGACTTCGGGATCCAGCCTCTGCAAGATCGAGACGGAAAAGGTGGCGGTCTTGCCAGTTCCGGACTGGGCTTGCGCAATGACATCGTGACCCTTTACGACAGGGACGATGGCGCGCTGCTGAATAGTAGAAGGACGCTCGAAACTAGATAAAACGGATCAGTGATCTGGGGAAGGAGGGATAGAGGAGAGGGCTCACCCGTAAGCGTAGATTCCACGCAGAAGCTCGGGCTTCAACTCCATGCCATCGAAGCTAACAGAGACGAGACGTGAGCACTAGCAGAGGGGAGACACCGGGCAAAGGACAAACCTGTCTACGATTTGGTCCCAGTTGGACTCGATCTCATTTACGGGGACATCCTGAAGTTGAGGTTCTTCTCTGCGATGCCACGAAGGGTTTCAGAGCGATAGACTAGAGAGAGGAGGAGACTGACCCTTTCATACAAATGTGATAACGGGAAGGGGAGATATACTGCCTTCTAAGTGTGTGTTGGGGGGTTGAATTGGTGGGGCTGATTAGACGACCAAGAGGTACGACTAGGGTTAAAAAGAAAAAAAGCAGGCGTGACTTTCGGTGCCTATAAGTGTCACACCTGTGACTCATTAGGCGGAACCGCCGTTGCGGCTCGTTGCTCGGTGCCCTGCTCACTGCCTGCTCACTGCCCTCTGCTATATGGGTCCCAAATCCTGATTCACGATTCACGACGGTCCCGATTCCAAGAATGAATTACATTGTCCGGTTCCAATAATTATTGCTACAGTTCATGAGTCGAGTTTACTTTTACTTGGTGGCCTTCTTATACAAATCATCCTTCGTTTCGCGCGCACTGGCAGCTATGACGTATCAAACGTTGCATAAATAGAACCACAAACATAAATACTTTAGGTCGAATATATATTTTTGATATATCTCAGTTTCCTTCCATATTGCATAGGTACATGCCCTACCTATGTAGTATGCACCCCCCGAGTCAATTCCGGTCGTGGGCAGCCACAAAGAACCTAGAAGAACTGTTTTCAAGTCCGTCGGCACTTTCCGCCTCCGAAACGTAAGCACCAAGTCCGGATCAGTCTCGGCAAACTGGTTGCTCTTTCCACGGACACACGTGCTTGCGCACTAACACACAGCGATGACGGGGTGATGGCAGCAATGCTGGGCGACGATGACGGTGTGGCAGAGCGATATGGACTCAAGGAAAACAGTAGAGGCAGGGAAGGACCCCTGATAATCCCGAAAAAGGTCTGATTTTTATTTTGGCGAAATGTCAGGACGTTTTGAATTTTCCCACGCTTTCTGAGGCTGCAGAAACGGTCGTTTTCAGCCAAGGAGTCTTTTCAATTTTTTTTTTGCCCAAATTTTAGCCCAAAAATGTCAGGAATCGTGCATCAGGCGTTCACGACCATTATCAGGGGTCCTGGCGGGGAGTGCAGCATTAAGATGGGAAGAAGAAGACCGTGGAAGTTGTTTGCAAGGAGCAAACAGTTTGCCGAGACTGATCCGGACTTGGTGCTTACGTTTCGGAGGCGGAAAGTGCCGACGGACTTGAAAACAGTTCTTCTAGGTTCTTTGTGGCTGCCCACGACCGGAATTGACTCGGGGGGTGCATACTACATAGGTAGGGCATGTACCTATGCAATATGGAAGGAAACTGAGATATATCAAAAATATATATTCGACCTAAAGTATTTATGTTTGTGGTTCTATTTATGCAACGTTTGATACGTCATAGGCAGCAGCCTGCAGAACCGTCCTCAGTATCGTGGTTCACCGTGGGGGTTGCCGACCGACCTCGTTCTTCTTCTGGCCGACAACGGTCGCGGCTTCACCAGCTTTCTTCTGGCCCTCTTCTGTTTTGGATGCTATAACGGAACAACGTCAGTGGTGCGCCAGCGTTTCGGTCGCGTTGATACGTACAGACTGTGCTCTTCGTCTTTGCTGCTACTTCCTCTCCGGTCTCGATGGCGCCCGCCAACTTCTTCCCCAGGTCTTTATTGACCTGAGAGTCGAATGAGACGCAGAAAAAAACGCGTCGAAAGGATCGTACCTTGTCTGCTACCTCTGATACTTTCTCTGTAACGGTCTTGCGGGTGATGGGGGTGGTGTGGAAGGTGCGCGTGTGTGCGACGGACGAGCGGGCGACGGCTGAGCGGAACATGATAAAAAAGTGTGGATGGTTGTAGAGGTCAGGATGCAATTAATCTTCATGTACTTCCTTTTAAACGGTGCAGACGCTGCTTCAATCGAATCAATGACGAAAAAACCGCGTCAACCCATCCACTCTTGATCCACTCCACTCCCCAATTCAAAAGCGGTCGTATTTGTCAGCAGCCCCTGTTCAAAGACGCGACAAACACGTTCGCGTCTTTTCATCTCTTGCTCTTCACCACCACCTTCTACTAATTACAATGGCTCTCTGCTTTGACCCCTGCTTCGTCATGGTACATTTTGCTTCCTCGCCCCGTCTCATCTGCTCATCGTACCCTCACCTGGCAGACCCAAGGCGCGTTCGCCAATCTCGCCCCAGGCGCCGCGGAAAGAAAACCTCGCCCAGTCGAAAACGTCTTCGCCCAGAGCCCCACTCTCGCCAAGGACCTCCAGAGCCCCACCGACGCCCTCGCCGTCTCGCCAGACTTCGACTTCCGTCCCCTCTCTCCAGTCCTGTCCGAGTGCACCTCCGAATCGTCGCAGGCCACAGACGACACCGCGGCGAAGAGGACTGTCGGCTTTGGTCGCAGGCGTCACTCCGTTCTCCCCACCGTACGGCCCTCCGACATCGCCCAATCGGGGGTGATCGGTTTCGGACGCAAGCAGCATCACAGACACTCCGCCTCTGTCGGTCCCGCCTCGTCCGTCGCACCTAGCCGCAAGGAGGAGAACAGACGATCCCTCCCCGCTATTTCAAGAGCCGATTCTCCCCTGGAGATGGGTGCAGGCCTTAGCGCGCTCTCTCTCATCGAATCGGCAGGACGCAGAGTCTCCGACAACGCCGGTGGCAGTCGCCAGCCTCCCCGACCGCTTCTGCTACCTCAGCACGTCCAAGAGCGCAACACCCCGCCCCCGAACCGCGTCAATCGATGTCTCGCCTCTGTTGTGTCTTCCCGCCCAGTCGAGTTCATCACCAGCCGCCTCGCCGCGGTCCGCCGTCTGCGTTTCAAGCGCCGCAACGTCGGCCGCGTCGACACCGAGAAGGTCAGCGGGCGGAAGAGCCTCTTCAAGCGCCTCAAGAAGCTCTACCTGCGGTTCCGCGGGCTCTGAGGATCTGCGTTTCGACTTTCAGCACATGGTTTCTCTTTCCGGATACGCGCGCATCTCTACCACCCAAGGCTTCGTGCCATCGCCCTCATACCCTCTTTTTACGCTAAACATACTCGGCAACACTTGCGCCCCTCTTTCTTTGTCGTGTCCCTCCTCCTCCTCCACCACCGCGGTAGATTCATTCGACAACTGGCTTTCACGTATCGGACACCCGCACGATTTTTTCATGACCCTCCGACGACCTCATGGCTTTGTGGGTTTGGAACACGGCTGGGCTGACGGGCGATATAGATGGCAAACGGCTCCTCGTAATGGACGACTCGCGCTCGCCTTCATGGCACCACGCAGGCCGCCACGGTGGAATCATCCGGCAACCGGTTCTTCGTCTAGGACACCCCCGCGCCTCTGTCGTATCATCTCCTGTCCCGCCCACCACGATTTCGAAACCCCGGGTCTCTCTTTCTCTCTATCTAATGTTCGCCACGAACCTCACTTCCTCTCCCACTTTCTTTTCCTTCACTTTCTTTACGCGATCATGATCCTCTCTACCTAATGCTCGTCTTTACCGCACGACCTCCAGTCTCTTTTTCTCTCTTTTGGGCTTTAGTATGTACTACGGGATAGCCACCTCCGTCCGTACCTAATCTCTCAAATCAATCGGTTGATGAGGAATGTAATTCGCGGTTCGATGTCTTCTGGTGTAACGCGTGAACGCGTGAACAGCGAGAAATATTGATTATAATGAAAAGTAAGGTAAGGTAGGTAAGTGCAGCTGGGGGTTCAGTAGTAATCCGTGCGAGGCACAGCGCGCTCCCAGGCCTGCGGCCGCTGGAGGCCCGCCGATCCAGGATCCGGATCGAGGTACGGGCGGTGCGCCCCCATGTGCGGGCCGTCGCGCGTCTTTTTGTCGCGCCCGACCCACCAGTTTGCATGTGCGGCGGCGACGTACGCGGGGGGCGGCGGGGCGGGGGAGATGGGGCGGCTGGGGGCGGGGGTCGGTGTCAGGGAGACGGGGAAGGCGTGCACGGCGCCGCGGGGCATGTAGCGCGCGTAGATGGCGCGGCGGTGGCGGCGGCGGCGGTGGAGGAAGAGCGCGAGGAGGGCGAGGAGGAGCAGGCCGAGGAAGAGGAGGACGAGGAGGACGGCGAGGGTTGTGTGGGAGGGGCCTTGTTTGGGGTCGGAGGCGGAGGGGGAGGTGGCGGAGGCTTGTGGGGCGGGGGTGCCGTCGTCGTACCTGCGCAGGATTAGCGGAGCGGAGAGGGAGAGGGAGAGGAGGGCATGGTGGAGGAGGCACGTACGTGTAGACGATCGAGTCGAGGATCATGAGGGACGTGCTGCCGCCTTGACGCCCATTCTGCACCGTGAGGGTGTGCATGCCGGACGGGAGGGACTCTTTCGCGAACATGGGGACGCCGTACTCGTACCCGGCGGAGCCCATGGCGGGCTCGGTGTACCCGTCGACTGCGACGCCGTCGAGGAGGAAGGTGATGTCGACTGCGCCTGGTGGGGAGACGCTCGACCGGGACATTGCGCAGAAGACGTAGACTGCTGAGCCTGGTGCAGAATAATGAGATCTTGTATACTTGGTTAATGCAAGACGCGAGTACCGTCGAACGAGACTGTCGCCGAGAGGGGAACGTTCGGGTGGGGGCCACCGTTGACATTGAACTAGACAGTCGCGTCGACGCGTTAAACGAGAGAAAAAGGTATTCGGGCTTGCACAAACCGTGGAATCATGCCAAGTGCCGCCGTTCAACTTGCTGATGTCGGGTTTGACTGCGCAGCTACTTCTGCATGTCGCGCTGCTGTTCCAGGCGTCCGGCGGGGTGTAGGTTACAAAGGCTCCAGTCAAGGAGTCGCCTGTCGTGTCGTCGATCGTCACGTTCACGAGGACTGCCTGAGCGCAAGAGAAGAAGCAAAAAAAGACGGGGATGGAGAAGAGAAAGACCATGGCGACACTGCAAGTCGCGGACTTGGGTGCGGTCCTGCGCCCGAAAGGAAGAAAACAGAAGGAAAGAGGCGAAGGAGAAGAGGTGCGCAGGACATTTGAGAGATCGTCGCAAGCGTATCAAACTGTTGACTTGTAGCTTTGTTGAGTACTTGACATTTGCTTTGAGACCTTGATCGCGAAACACGTCGACTCGGAGTTGAGGTGGACGTTCTCAGCACTCAGCGCTTGAAGACGATGAGGTCAAGCGAAAACCGCGACACCGCAACTTCGGCGCGTTGTCGGCATTTGCCGAGTGTGTCCATTTTTCTTCTCGTCCTTGGAGGGACACCTGCGTTGTATGTCGCGTTCATCGCGTCCTAGTAGACGGATCCACGCGTCTTGCATCCCCTCTGTATTTTTATCCGCCCTTTTCCGCATTTTTCGCAGGCATTATGTGACAAATATATTCCAATGAGCTCATTACATGACCGATCGGGTGTGCTGGTGCCCTTGTCCTTCCCTAGACTGCTCTGGCTGCTCTCCCTCTGGCCTGCATGTCGGACCTCCACTTGCGTGGAGAACTGGCCAATCGGCCCAGGCTTAATAATGCAAAAAGAAAAGTGGTCTGATGTTCGGGCCATCAACTTGAAGCGATAAAAGTGTTAGGCGGCTTTAAGTTTACGACTCTCTCTTGTCGATTCGCCATGGCCTCCTTCAAGGGTCCCTCGTCTGCCGCTGCAGCGGCCTCGTCCACGTCCTCCCCGCTCTACTCCTTCCCCTCTGCCTTTTCCTTCAAGGCCCCAGAGTCCTGGACATGGCTCTATACCACCGGCGCCATCCTCTTCGCCCTGCTCGCTCTCGAACAGACCGTTTACCGCGTCAAGAAGCGCCATCTACCGGGCGACAACTGGACCATACCTATTATTGGCAAATTCGCCGATTCCATGAAGCCGACCATGGAGGGTTACAAGAAACAGTGGGACTCGGGTGTCCTCAGCGCGATCAGCGTGTTCAACATGTGAGTAGACATCCAATATCTCGCTGTCCGTAGAACTGAGTGTCCCAAGATTTATCGTCATGGCCTCGTCGAACGAGTATGCGCGCAAAATTCTCAACTCGCCCACTTACGCCGAGCCGTGTCTCGTCCACTCGGCCAAGCAAGTCCTGCTGCCTGACAACTGGTACGTGCGCTCAACTCGCGTCTCGCCCACATACTGAACGCGCCACAGGGTATTTTTGACCGGTAAGACCCACGTCGACTACCGCAAGGGCCTCAACAATCTCTTCACCCGCAAAGCAATCGGGTGAGTTTGCCAATCGATACCAAAATCCATTCTGACCTTGTCGCAGCATGTATGTCACTATCCAAGACGTTATCACCCGGAAACACTTCAAGCAATGGCGCGAGGAATTCAGCTCCTCCCCCAAACCTATCATGTTCCCCGCGCGTTTCCTCAACATGGACACCTCTCTGCGCGTCTTCTGCGGAAACCACATCCCCGACAAGGCCACGCAGGAGATCAGCGACAAGTACTGGGCCGTCACCCAGGCCCTCGAGCTCGTCAACTTCCCCCTCGCCATTCCCGGCACCAAGGTCTACAAGGCAATCCAGGCCCGCAAGGCCGCCATGTACTGGCTCGAGCTCGCCGCGAAGAACAGCAAGATCGAGATGGCCACCGGCGCCGAGCCGTCCTGCCTGCTCGACCGCTGGGTGCAGGTCCTCAGCGATCCTGGGTATACCGGCCGCCGCGAGTTCAGCGACCACGAGATGGCCATGGTCGTCTTCTCCTTCCTGTTTGCGTCCCAGGACGCCATGAGCAGCGGGTTGATCTACGGATTCCAGCACTTGGCCGACCACCCCGAGATCCTCGCGAAGGTTCGGGAGGAGCAGGAGCGCGTGCGCAAGGGCGACTTTGACGCGCCGCTGACGATCGAGCTCTTGGACGAGATGCCCTACCTGCAGGCCGTCGTGAAGGAGAGCTTGCGCGTCAAGCCTCCTGTGGTCATGGTACGCTTTTAACCCACTTTCATGTGCCCAACTAACATCCGCCCAGGTCCCCTACAAATCGCTCAAGGCCTTCCCCATCTCGGCCGACTACACCGTCCCCGCGGGCAGCATGCTCATCCCCTCGTTCTACAACTCCCTGCACGACGCCGCGGTGTACCCCGAGCCGGACACGTTCCAGCCCGAGCGCTGGCTCGACCCCGCGGGCCTCGCGAACTCGAACCCGAAGAACTACATGGTGTGGGGCGCGGGGCCGCATCGGTGCATCGGGCTCGAGTACGCGATGATGAATATTGGGCTGGTGCTGGGGATTGCGGCGATGCAGTTTGATTGGGAGCATGAGATTACGCCGTTGACGGAGAAGGTCGAGTGAGTTTTTTTTTTATAATCTTCCTCATTGTTTCGCCAATGCTGACGATGATTCGACAGTATCATTGCGACGTTGTTCCCCCAGGACGGGTGCCGGATGAAGTTTACGCCCCGAATTTAGATTAGAATGTTTGTGTGGTATATCTTCAAAAGCACCAAAAGCATTATTAAACGTTTTGATTCCTCGTTGGCGTTCCATCTAGGCCATCTTTGAACCATGTCGGCCATGTTTAACGCCTCTCGTAGAGCACTCTTCTGACCGCAGATTTTTTATTGAACTTTCTTTTCAAGCCCAATCGGGTAGTGCGACCGAGTGCGCGTTTCTCGGTGGCGAAGTACCTCCCGTCAGATTCCTTTTTGAGCGAAATCTTTCCGGGATATCACGTTCTGGTCAACGTCGAATTCCTATTCCTGCTTCCAGACAACAACGACCATGCCCAACACTGTGAAGAAAGGAACTCTGGTCCACCCAGTCACTGGCCACCGAATTAACATATACTCCACTGATTCCACTCGCGACGACAAGGGTGTTCCTGACGCCTGTAGGACTTGCGGGATAACTGGTCAGTCCCAAGTCGTTAATCTGGGGTGTTCAAGCAAGTTTTCAAGTCCTTACTATTACGTCTTCAGCAAAGGAGCTGGGCGCACGGAGGCCCCCGATCACGCTCATGTGCTGCGCTCGCTGCAAAACGTACGGCGAAGTTCGCATCCTTTATTGTTCCAAGTAAGTGGACCGCTATGTTGCTATAGTCGATTTTTTGCAGAGCCTGTCAGACACTCGACTACAACCAAGGGAAACCACCAAATCAACCACCGCACAAGCTGTCATGCGGGAAGACCCACGTAGAACGCGTGGACGAATCACTCGCAATCGTCCGCAGCGAACTTGATGCCGAGAAAATCAAGTTGTACACCAACACGCCTACGACCGCGCTCCAGGGTCAAGTCGAGTTCCTCTCGCACAACCCCACTGCTCATTACGGTTTCCGCCGAACCAAGAACGGGAAATATGTGGCGCACCAAATTCAAGGAAGGGGGGGAGAGCTGTTTTTACAGATGCGGGCCGAGGCGATGGAACGCCGCGAGCGGGCGAGCATCGCGCTCATGGAGAAGCTGCTGGCGACATCGACGCTCCCCAGCGAGTGCTACGCCTCGGGTGACTATGTGCCACAGCTGGAGAAGGAGTACGAGGTCGATCTGGAAGACTGTCATAGGGAACTGGAGGGAAGCGCCCGCCATAGTGCGTTGTTCGAGGAGTGGCTGGAATGGGTGGGGCCTCGTATCCGCGACGACGCGCCTGAGCTTGGGGTTCGATTCTTGTTACCTTGGTATTATCTCTCCGCCGCGGGGCCGGTGTTTACCCATCCCGTCAAGTATGCTGCGGCACGTACTTAGGTGGATTGTTGCAGGTGCCAGGAAGACGAGGTAGAGACTGGTAACCTCTTGATGAACTGCTATTTCCGATTTACGCAAATTCCCAGGAAGTACTGGATCGTTCCACTTCGCTCCAGCACCAACACCGAACCAGACTGCATAAAACCACAATATAACGTGGTCGCGTTCCTCTCTAGGTAAACACAGAATAGAACTCTAGGTGAAACTGCTGCATATGAGCAGTGGGAACAACCAATGCTGGCCCGACAGCCCACGCAGGCTGCGGTGGCGGATAGAGCAAATTCCAAGGAATGAACCAGTCAGTTGTGGGTGCTGTGCCCCGGGTGAACACAGTTGTGGAATGTAAACTGCGTCCGAGGGGGGAGGCATGGCGTTGCCACGTCTGGATATCCACAGATCCAGCTATATTGTCGTTGATGTTTATGAGAATGACAGCAAGCACAGTCTGGTTTTCATCAGGAACTAGAATGGTTGGGAAAAAATTGAGCGACATACCGGAAATCCTCGAAACCATGCATCCATCTTCCTAATTGGCAAGCTTGGGTCCGTTGGTGAATGCCCGCATTCGATTACCAGCGTAGGGCCGTTGGGCGATACGAGGGGGGCTAATACACTGTCCCCTTGAAGGCTGATAGCCTCTATCTGGGAAAAATGGGCTGCATGGAAGGGATCTCAGCATGGAAATGTTAGCAGATTGGAGCTCAGTGCTCACACTTGGCGCCCAAAAATATCAACGCGTCGTGCCCAGGCAAGCCGCTGGGGTGAGCGTTCGCGACAAATGTTTTAATTATACTGCCCAGGGTGAGGTGCGCATTCTCATGTGGCCCTATTGGATTGAGAGTGATGATTATGGCGCCATCGTAGTAGCAGAGACTGGATTAACATGAATATAAACCGAGCGGCGCCAACCTGATGCGGTTGAAAGAGCGGAGAGCTCACTGGATGGCAGGGCGGCGGGGGTGCTCTTCAAGGAGATCATGGATTGCCTGAAAGTGTTCAAAGCCAATTGCAAAGTGTAAAGTCGTTGGTTCGCCAGTCCTGATGGATGTTGCGCAAGGATGCAAAAGGTTGGTTGGAAACGCCTACGTCAAAGACTCTTCCACAGCAGACAAGCTACACGTTCCTCAGATTCTCTCTGCATTGTCAAGCAGCTCTTGGACCTACACGGTTTGCACGTCTTGTTGACTTGAATCGACGAATTCAGGGGATGTGGCGGCAGCAAGGCGTGCAGAAGTAGTAGTTGTGGAGGTGGACTGAGAGCTATTTGAGGCGTGCGTTCCAGTGTTGGACAAGAGTTGTCCACGGTCATCAGCGACGGCGGCCATTGGTAGACAAAGCTGGGACGGAGTGTTTAGTTCACTGGCAACTTCAAGGCTGGTGGTGGTGGTTGCAGTTAGGGGCAGTTGCCCAATTCGGACATTGTTCGGAATGTTCCGGCTCACAGTGATCTCACCAAATCCCGCGTTTGCGTCCGTTGAGAGACTCTCTCGAAGTCTATGTAATGGATTCAGTTCTTGCTGCTTAAAACTGTTTGGATGCGACTCTAACCGTTTAAAGCCGCAATTACACGACCAACCGAGACCAAAGGGTGACTGCCACCTGGGACGGCCATCGACGGTTGAATCAAGGACGCTCGATACCCCGTAGTTTTGCTGCTTCACGATCGTGATTTGCCGACTCGACGCCGTCCAACTACCGGATTCCGTCGTTCTGTTACATGGTCTTATGTCCCGAATCGCCGTCCTTGAGTGCTACTTAAGTCCTTGCTCGTCATGATACAACGCGGAGCTGGTCTTTTCTTCCGACTTTCCTTGCCTCCGGAGCTTGACGCCCCTGGTCCTTTCTTTTCTCCACCTTTTCTTTCACAGCTGGACTGTTCATGGCTCACCGAAGAAACGAGTCTTCGGATTCTCGCTCTTCTTTCTCTTCAGGAGGTAACGACAATCCGTTTTCGGATGCTCACGACACGAACCTCCCTGGCGGTGGTTACGCTTACGGCCAGTCTATCCTGAATCGGCCTGCGCGTCCTTCTGGTTTAGGGCTGGACAGATATGACGAATACGACGCGTCGGAGAAGGGGCCGTTTACCTCTTATCCTTCTCGGTACATCCTTACCCTCCACCACTCGAAGTTTTGTGACATGTCTCCACAGGTTGATGACTTCGAGTCCAGTGTCGTCTGAGTTTGGACTCGCACCGCCGCGTCCCCAATTCAGCACGACACCGCGCAGCCCGAGATTCAGTATGGCACCCGGCAGCCCGATGAACCGCGACTCGCGAATGTCTCTTGACACTGGCTGGAGACGCCGGCAAATGCTGCAGCGCGGCGTCACCAGGAAGGTCAAGCTCACCAAAGGGAATTTCATCGCGGAATATGCGGTGCCCACGGCGGTACACAATGCGACCCAGGCTCAGTACTCCGCAACCAGGTCTACAGAATTCTCGTGCGTTTTGGTCTTGCTCATGTTCTATGGTGTCAAACCTGAATATTCATTCCCAGCCACATGAAATATACGGCAGCGACTTGCGATCCGGATTTCTTCACGGAAGAGAACGGCTGGTCGCTCCGCGCGAAGGATTACGGGCGAGAGACGGAGCTGCTCATTGCAGTGACGTCGTACAACGAGGACAAGACGCTCTATGCCCGGACCCTGCATGGAGTCATGCTTAACGTGCGCGACATATGCAAGACCCGGCAGTCGAAGTTCTGGAGGAGGAATGCCGAGGCCGGCCAGCCTGGATGGCAGAAGATCGTCGTCGCCTTGATCATAGACGGGCTTGAAGCTATGGATAAGAGCGTGCTCGACATTCTGGCTACGGTCGGTGTGTACCAGGACGGGGTGATGAAGAAGAAGATCGATGGAAAAGAAACACAGGCGCACATATTCGAGGTTCGCAGATTCATCCTGGTCTCAGTGCACAGCGTGACGTTAGTAGTATACCACACAACTTTCGGTCGACGCAAAACCCCAACTGGTTCTTCCTCAGGAGGCAGACGATGCTCTCAATCTTGTTCCAGTCCAGATTATCCTCATCATCAAGGCTAAGAACCAGAAGAAAATCAACTCTCATCGCTGGCTCTTTAATGCCATTGGCCGAATGCTCGTTGTAATGCAGCCCGTTTCTTTTTTCGTTTTTCATTTCATCTGAACTTTTGTAGCCGGAGGTCTGCGTTCTGATCGACGCTGGGACCAAACCTGGTCGTAAATCGATATTCTATCTCTGGGAGGCTTTCTATAATGACCCTCACCTTGGCGGCTGCTGCGGTGCGTCTTCTCACAACCGTGGCGAACGAATCTGACAATATCAACAGGCGAAATTCATGCCATGATCAAAGGTGGAAAGAAGCTGCTCAATCCCCTCGTTGCGGCCCAGAACTTCGAGTACAAAATGTCCAACATTCTCGGTACGCTCCTCTCCGATGCCTGTCCAACTTCCCGTTTAGCTCGATGCAGACAAACCCCTGGAGAGCACCTTCGGCTATGTCTCAGTCCTCCCGGGCGCATTCAGTGCCTACCGCTACCGCGCCATCTTGGGCCGACCCCTTGAGCAATACTTCCACGGTGACCATTCCCTCGCGGATCGCTTAGGGGACAAGGGAATAAACGGAATGTCCATCTTCCAGAAGAATATGTTTTTGGGTAGGTTCACGTCTTTATTGTTTTGCGGTGACTGAACGCGTGCATACCCAGCGGAGGACAGGATCCTATGTTTTGAACTTGTTGCGAAAGCCAATGACAGGTGGACTCTGACATATGTGAAGCCCAGCAAAGCCGAGACGGATGTCCCTGAGTCTGCGGCGGAGCTCATTGGTCAAAGGCGACGCTGGTTGAACGGGTCGTAAGTTCCAGTCGTTTTTTGCTGTTGGCCAAGCAAAAGACGAAGAAAATAAAGATCTAACACGATATCTCAGGTTTGCTGCATCGGTCTACGCATTGGTCAACTTTTTCCGACTCTATCAGTCGGGACACGGCTTCATCAGACTCACGCTCTTCCACATCCAGGCTTTGGTAAGTAGCCCTACTTGCACTATGTATAATCTTCACCCACCACCGGTTTAGTACAACGCCTTTTCGTTATTTTTCTCTTGGTTCGCGCTCGCCAACCTCTGGTTGACATTTTCCATCATCATCGAGCTTCTTCCGTCGCAAGGGGTTGTCATTGGGTCACTCGTTCTTGTATGTTGCCTGCTATCACGATCATTTATCCAAGCTCTTAACCCTAGCGTAGATCCATTGGATCAATCTTGTCCTCAAATGGACCTACTTGATTTTCTTGGCGATGCAGGTGTGCCAGAACAGGGGTATGCGCTCGTCGTTTACTGACATACTACTCCTTAGTTCGTTCTAGCACTTGGGAATCGACCAAAGGGCGAGCGATTCGTGTATAGTCTCACATTATGGGTGTACGCCGTCCTTGCTGTCTATCTATTGGCTTGTTCCTTCTGGTTGACGGGTATGGCATTCGCGGTGAGTTTGTCGCTAAGCGCATGTTCGTAAGTACTCATATCGAGTGGTAGGAGATTCCTAAAGCACTCGCGAACAAGTCGACCAAGGAGGCCCTTCTCGCTTTCTTCCAACCTCCTGTCGGTCCTCTCGCCGCAGCTATGCTGTCCACGTTCGGCATCTATTTTTTCGCCTCCTTTCTATACGGTGATCCCTGGCACATGTTCAGCTCTTTCTTGCAATATCTGTGTACGCAAGCTTTTCAATAGTTTTCCACACATTTCTGACCGTAGTATCATACAGGTCTCGCACCCAGTTTCGTCAACGTCCTCAACGTTTACGCCTTTTGCAATCTGCATGATGTTTGTCACTTAAACTCTCTTCCCCATGAATGCATGCTAATCTGTAACGACTGCAGGTGTCTTGGGGGACTAAGGGGAGTGACAAGACGGATGCCCTGCCCTCAGTGTCCTCGAGGAAATCAGTCGGTGCCGACGCTCCGACCGTCGAGGACACAACGAATATCCAGGAAGACATTGATGCTGCATTCAAAGCGACTGTCTCGCGCGCTTTAACAAAAAAGGATTCGAACGAAGCAGCCGAGAAACCCACCCTCGATGACTCCAACCGCACCTTCCGTACCAGGCTGGTCACCGTTTGGATTCTAACAAACGGAGCGCTCGCCCTTACTGTGCAAGACATGGGGGGCTGGCTGAATATCGACGATCCGAACATCTCGAAGGACGTCATCCACAACTATGAACTACGCTACTCCACGATGCGAAATATGTACTTTACGTTCATACTGTACGCCACGTTCGGTCTGGCGTTCGTTCGGCTTATTGGGTGCTTGTACTACTGGGTCTCACGGAATATGTGCAGGTGTTTCCGGAGGACGTAGTTAAATGGTAATAAACATACATCACCTGTCGAAATATGCGTCCCAAGGACAGAAGCTGTCAACCATACTGCGTTTTAACTTTTCAAGGTCCCCGACGCTAGGACCGGCGCCTCGGCACGACTGCATCATGATACCGTATATCAGCGTAGATGCCGGCTCGGTGAACCTCAATGCCGGGGCAACGGGTCAAAGTTTTTCCATGATGATCAATTGGAAAAACCTAGGAATTCAAACTCTACGAACGGTAAGGGGAAGAGAACTAGACCCTTGTCCCTTGATACGAGGTCGTATAACAAAACTTTGGAAGGCTTCGATTTCGTACGAGCAGGAGAAGGAAAATTGCCGAATGAGTGTGACGGTCAATGCCTGGAAGTTCAAGCGCTAAGTGAAGTGCCGGCAAGAAAAAGAATCAAGCTGACCTTGATCTCAGCCAGGGCGAATTTCTTTCCAATACATGATCGTGGCCTAAGACATGCCATGAGTACTTGAAGATGTCCGCGTGAAGAAAGAAAAACATTACCCCTCGCTAAACGCAAAGAGATTGTGACTGGTCTTCGAATCATTCCAACGCTCGGGACGAAATATATGCGCATCTTCTCCCCATATTTCTGGATCCGTCTGTAGAACATTCACAGGAATCAAGAGGACTGTTCCCTTCGGAATAACAAGGTACGAGGCCGAACTTCCGGGAACCGGGTGGGACAAGGGAACACTTATAGTTTCAGCCGCCTTTTGAAGTCGTGAGTGCACAGTGCATGTGAGGATAAGAGCCATACTTGATGATGGTTCTCCAAAATGGCAGGATGTAAGCGAAGAGTCTCAAGGATTACAGAGTTAAGGATCGGGTATCGGTTGTTCAGTTCGTCGAGCGATGGGTCGCCTGGAGAGGAAATCTCGTCCCGAAGGCTTCCTTGAACTTCGGCGTTGTTTGAAAGCTCATACAATACCCACTGACGCCGGTGCGACTAAGTAAGAAATCTGGACAATTATGAGAGCTTTGAGTTACCGCAACGATGGCTGAAACCGTCTCGTACTAGGATAGAAAATCATTGAGTTTACGCGGACCCAGCAAGAAACCTGGGAAAACTTACACCTGCAGAAAGAATCGTCCTCATCTGCGCCACGATCTCTTCTTCATTTAGCCGTTGTTCGGAGGCAGCATCGGCCTTCACTGCGATACCATCAATATGAGTCCAACGAGTCGAAATGGGAACAAAATGACTTACACATCAGCGCCATGAGAGTTTTATCGTCGTCAGTCGAGTGCGCGTCAATCGCTCTCTTCGCGTCCCGCCACATATTGCCGGCAATGGCACCAAGTTCAGCCTTTACTCTCCGTATCATCTTCCCTTTTTTTCCGACGGATAATATGGAGGGGAAAATCCAAAACAAAGCACGCATGTAGAAGGAAGATAATTTGTTTTCGTTGTTGGTCAATCCGTCAAGTGCCTGGAGGAGGAATCAGCCTTGCGTCTCAAGGATGAACGAGGTTGACATACTTCCGCAAGGGCATTAGGCTCTCCGGAGAGAAGGTTGAAGTCGTACGAGAAAGCGGTCCTCGCCACAGTATCGAGCCTACAGAGGCACGCAGATCAGTGTTTTGTTACGCGGAGGAAAATCGATTCGAACGCATAACGGCCAGCCCAGTTTGTGACTTCGATCTCGACTTCCTCTGTTTGACTATTGTCCAAGATTTTCGCCCACTGGGCCGCTAGTTTGCCAGATGTTTCGTAGAATATAGATGTAAATTTTCGAATAGATTGTTGACTAAACATAACGGCGTCAGCCATTGAGATATTGGCATGAAGATTGAGAAACGAACGTGAAAGCGGGTGCTAGAGAACGCCGTTGCGTTTCGTGAGCTTCTTTGCCTGTAGTTCATTGAGACCATCGGTATAAGACGACATGATCGCGGAAATATGGAAAGAACGGCACCTTCGATCCAAAGAATGCCCTCTCCTATTAATTGGTTTAGAACGGTGTGTGAAGGTCCAATATCGATGTACTCACCCAGCGTTTTCTGAAACCATGCTCTGACGCCGTAGGGCTTGGGGAACTTGTATATGCCTTCCGCACCAACGATAAAAGCAACTGCTCGCTCGTCTGTGATAGAGAGTATCTGATGCTGCGGGAGCTGAACACGGGGTCGCGTTTCAAAGCAGAGAAAAAGGAAACTTACTCCACAGGCCCCACGAAACTTGACGACCTTGCCGAACCGCTGGTGCCACTCGAAATAATGCGAACCTGGTGCATCGTGATACAGATTCCACTCTTCTCCCCATATCAGTGACTTGGAAGTCGGTCCAGGGATATTACGGAGAAGAATGCGAGCAGAAGTGAAGCGAATGAGAAGCTTGCCTGCGACGAACACCACAAGTCCGAAGCCGGCGAGAGCAGCGTTTGCGAGAACAGAGGGCATAGCCATGGAATTAAGCACTGAAGACGACGGCGCCGGTTCTCATTTATATAGCGGAGACAACGGCCTAAACGGCCTAGAATGAGGATCATGATGACCGGGACTTGTTCAAACGGTAAATGCTTTGGGATAGAAAGCTTCGCCGTGGACTTAGTTTGCCGGTAGTGGAAGGATTGCTTGATATGCATGCACGAAGAGGCCCGAAAAAGATGCTGAGGTCCGAGTGAATTAGACTTTAGCGCGTGCATGCGATACATAAGTTGAACTGAAAAGTGAGGAGAAAAGCATACCCGAAGATCGAAAATTATTTATGAGCTTACGAATGAGACTCCTGGAGACGGGTTTTATAGCTATTGGCTCTCTCAAACGTTGGCTCTCAGCATTCAATTCCAACAGCCCCATAAATCGCCGCGGGACTCCGATAAAACCAAACAGATACTCGCGAAGACTCAGCTTGACATGACAGCGAGGCTAGTCCGCCTTGATTATATCGGATCCTTGGAGAAGGGCCGAGCGGCCCACTGGGAGCTCCACCGAGGTACCACGCGCTACCGGGATCCGTACCGTCTGGTTCAAGTTCGAACCACGCGAATGCCGCGAAAACATAGCTCAAGAAGGTTCACCGACCCGGAAAGGGGGTGACCGACGGAACCTTCTTGGATGACAGGCTTGAATAAGGCCTCCACACCAGTAAGAATGTTCCGCTTTCAGGTCCAGCTCAAAGTCTAGACAGCTCGAAGTTGGTTCCGAGTCGAAGAGCCAGGCAAGAAGGCCAACACGTACAGACGTAAATGGCGTCGGGGACCGCATGAAGCACTGAGTGAAAACACGGCGGATATACTCTGCCGCCTACCTGCGTGGGTCGAAAGAAAGTGAAAGTGGCTGTGAAGGTTTAAGTTGTCCATGTTTGACGCTAAGGGCGACGGCACTGATCGCTTGTCCAGCTTTTGGCGGTCCATCTCGTCTACGTGTTACATTCGGCGCTTCGCGTCCCCTCTGTCCTTCTGTATGTCCAGAAGAAATCCACCGAGAAACGGCAACTTGTCTCTGAAAGACGAGCGTATGGCGGTCGACTCTCATGCAGTTTCCTCGTCCTTCAGCAGCGTTGCAGTCTCGCCTCGCACTCCAAAGTTCTCGCACAGAGGTCCTGACGGTGAAGGCGAAGACGAAATGGAACTGAGCTTGCTGGGAGAAGAAGAGCAGCGCCAGGCTGCTAACGGGATGGACATGGAAGACGAATTCGGCCACACCGCCGCACATTCTTTATCCAGCGAAGACAAGAGAGCAATGGTTCTCTTATGTGTTTTATGTATGATTATACCACCACTCTGCTCTTAATTTGACTCACGATAATCTACGCGTTAGATCTCATCCAAGGAGTTCCGGTATGTCGCAAGCTGTAAATTCCGGTACCATTCTCCTCGCTTACACCGTGGCATCAGCTGGGACTAGCCTTGGGTGCGTTCTCGTGTATAACGGCTCGCTGAGTTGTCTGATGTCTTCCAGGATCCATACCGTTCATCCTTAGAGAACATTTATCGTATTCACAATTAGCGACGTTCGCTTTATCCGGCTATCCATACTCTCTCAAATTATTATGGTCTCCCATTGTGGATTCTGTCTTCTTCGTGTCTGTTGGTCGCCGGAAAACGTGGATTATTCCGATGCAACTCATCGTGGGGACTCTCATGCTGTACTTATCCCTCAACGTTCAAGTATTAATGGACGACGTAAGCGATTCGTTTTGTTCCAATTCGTGGGCTCATGCATCCCCAGCCCAGCAACCATGTCACCCAACTCACGTTCCTTTTCACGTCCCTCGTATTTTTCTCGGCTACCCAAGGTACATCTTTTGCGAACCAGTTTCTTCAATCACTGACAACGCTGTTCAGACATTGCTGTGGATGGTACGACAATTTTCATTGCTCAGTAGCCATACTAAAGCGTCGCAGGATGGGCTCTCACTCTTCTGTCTCATGACAACTTATCATACGCATCTACCTGCCAAACTATTGGATTGAACACCGGATTCTTCGCGTCCTTCACCGTATTCCTTGCCTTCAATAGCGAGGCTTTCACGTAAGTAAAATTTCCGGATCACATGCAGATGAATGAACGACACCTAGTACCAAATGGGGTGTGCCGCACCTCACTTTGAGCGCGTACTTGAAGTTCTGGTGTGTGATGTCGTATGCCGTCAGCCTTTGGCTTCTTTTCTTCAAGAAGGAGGTTTGTCCCTTCTGCGATATGCCTCAGCTGCGGTACTAACTCCAAAAAAATGTTTTTAGAAAAAGGAACCTCTTAGCGAGGCAGACATGAGCATCAAAGCCGTCTACAAACAGATTTGGAATATCTGTAAATTACGACGTGAGGCCTGTACTATATTTACTCAAAGTGAAGAAACTGACTCTGGATAGATGTTCAACTACTCGTTATCATGCATCTGTTTGCCAAAGTCGGCTTCGCTGCGAACGAGGCTGCGACGTCGTTGAAGATGGTCGAAAAGGGCTTTCTCCGGGAGGATCTGGCCATCGCTGTGCTCATAGATTTCCCTTTCCAAATAACTGGCGGCTGGCTCGCCGCAAACTGGTCACGAGGCGATTTTCCTTTGCGACCTTGGCTAGGTGCCTTTTGGCCACGTCTCGGATTTGCCCTGATCGCTACTTTGATTGTGTACTGGTTCCCTCAACCTCCAATCACAATGGGGTTCTTTGTATTTTTGGTGATCCAAACAGTTCTCTCATCTTTCGCTTCGTGAGCAAACACCCCTCTTTTTCCGACTTGCATTTAATCCTCCAATTAGAACGGTGCAGTTCGTCGGTATCTCCGCCTTCCATACGCGCGTTTCGGACCCGCTCATCGGGGGGACTTACATGACACTGCTAAATACATTCACCAACCTTGGCGGGACGTGGCCGAAGTATTTCGTCCTCAAAGGAAAACAAATATTTTCCATCCTTTATATGCTCATGCTGATACCTATCGATCCAGGTGTCGACATGTTGACCGTCGCAAGCTGCAAAGTAAAAGAGGGTAGCTCTGAACTTGTTATAAAAGGCAAGCCAAGAACTCAGTCATCGTCTGCTGCACCCTAATGATGACTCGCAGCGACAGAATGTGTGTCTGAGCACGGGAAAGCCGCCTGCAACGAAATCGGCGGGGACTGTATTACCGAAACAGACGGATACTACATGGTGTCTGCGCTGTGTATGTTGTTTGGAGTCGCGTTCTTGGTCTTGTACATTATGCCGACTGCACGAAAATTGCAAGGTCAGTATCACCATTTCGCCTGTGGCTCTTCGCTAATCTGTGTGACTACAGCACTCCCTACGTCGGCTTGGCGAGTAAAAATGTCATAAACTAGCGTAGTAGCGGTATAATATTATTTGGAGAGCCTGCCATAGATTGTTTTGGCAAGTTGGCGATCAAAGCAACAGAGCTATTATTCCACGCGACACCGATTTTTCTTTCGTAAACCACCGCGACCTACATATCCTCGCAAGCCACAATGTCTACAGTTCACTCGATACAATCCTCCATGCAATTTGGTCCGGAGTGGATGCGTGCAAAGCCCGCGAAACCTCATGGACCATCTCCACCCCCACCTCCAACCGCTTCGGCGGCAGGCGCGTCCAGTTACTCAGCATTGGTGTCTCCTGCACCTCCTCCTGCGCCGGAAAAGCGTGACGACGCCCATCCGTTCCGCTACAGCAGGGAAGACATGCTCAAAATCTATCGGGATGGTGGAGGCAAGGGAGGACTGGGTTTGGAGGTTGAGCGATACGAAGGTATCGTCCGAGAGGCCGCGAGTGACCCAGTCGGATTGCGTGAGATGGGGGAGAACGAGAAGAAGGTCAGGGATGCTACCGACTTGCATAGTGCGTTTTTTTCTGATGTTTTTTTTTTCGCGGTCCTCTCCGTTAGCTTTACGCCGGCTCTTTGAATTCGGATCTGCGCCGACGTCAATCTACCGACTTTCTTTCTCCTTTATCCGTTCAAACCGGTGAACGGCCCAGGCTTCCTCATAGCGCCTCGTCTGGCACCGGCAGTCCTCTCCGGGAAAGGTTCGGCGGTCTTGTGCGACGGCGAGACAGCGCAGGTGAGTTCCAGCTCGATTTTAATGGCAATCACCCGTACTTAATCCCTTGTTCAGACCAGCTATCCGCGCCGCTACCCCGGAAACTTTCCTTGTCAAGCACCCAGACACCTTTGTCTCCGCGCGACGCTGCGCTTCCCTCACCTCGGACTCGCCTCGGTCACACGCCGACCTTCGACGGTGTTTTGAACGGGGGCGAGTCCTGGGTTTCCCGCCGTCGTGCTTCCGAAGCCAAGGCAGTCGGGAACGCCTCGCGGGATGCCGAGGCACGAGGTCCAGAGATTCGGGAAGAAGATGAAGACCCCAACCCCAACTCCGGCGGCAAATCCGTTCCCCATGAGATACCCCAGGCCACCGCTTCTCCTAGTCCCGACCCTCCTCCACCTGCCCCGCAGCCAAAAACAGGTGATCGAGTATCTCAATCACCCCAAGTCCAAAATGGATCGGGTCTTGGTGGATCTGTGGTCCCGAACGGTCCTCCGCCAGGTATCCTGGATCTTGCGAGTGTGCAGTGGTCGTACTTGGATCCCCAGGGACAATTGCAAGGTCAGCCCGATTCCGCAAAGTTCCATGTCTGCTCGCCGATGACAAGTCATTCAAAGGTCCTTTCCGTGCGGACTTGATGCAAAAATGGTACGACGACGGATATTTCACCGCCGACCTTTTAATGAAACGGACACACGTCGACATCGACTGGGTTGCCGTCGGTGACTTGGCTGAAATTGCTCGAAGGTCGGGCAGCGAAAAATTATTCCTATCCCCGCCACTTCCGTCAGGCCCTCCCGGCTTAGCCCGAGCCGCTGATCTGCACGGACAAGGCTTTGCAGCCCCAGTGGAACAAAATGCATTCAATTCACCCTTACAGCCGGCACCAGTGCGTTCCCTCCGTAGCTCTACGCTGGACGCATTCGCCGGCGGCTCCAATCACTCAGATTCGCCGTCATCTTCTTTCGGTGCAGGCAGATTTGGGAACGGCTCTCCAGACTCCCATGGTTTTGGTGGACGGGCAAACAACCAATACTCGACAGACCCCGCAGTTGGTGGCCGCTTCGGTGTGCCCTCTGAATCCTCGTCCGCCCTACGCAGAAACGCTTTCGGCGACCCTTCCCTTGACCCATCAGCTCCTGCGTCTCGATTCGCAGGAGGAGTTAATGATATGTATGCAGCTAACGGATCATATAGCCCTTCTCAAGGGCCATGGCAGGCATCTTCGAGTAACCCACTTGCCCCTACCTTCGACGCAATGAATGGAAGCTATGGGCCTTCCCCGAACCTTGCAAGTTTAGGCCAGGGAAGCGCTTTCGGGCATATCCGCGCTCCCCAGGACCCTGCATTTGGCGATGCCACGCCCACCAGTTTTCCAGAATATCAACAACTCGGAGGCGCGTCGTTCGGCCCTGGCCAACAGTATTCACATCTGCATGGGTCAGCCCCGTATACACCACACCAGTCGCCGGCAGTTGCTCCGAACATATTCGGTCAACCTGCGAAATCCATTCCGCCACAGCCTGTCGCCCAAAATCCCGGGTTGCCTTCCGCACCTATCCAATCACCCTGGGGGGCTGTTCCGGATCCGTCCAGTGCGCGACGGGCTGCACCTTTCGACAGTGTCCGTCCAGCCCAGCCTGCTGCTCCCGTGCAGACCTCACCATGGGGTACGACCGCTCAACCTACTGAACCGTCGCCTTGGTTTGCTGCGTCTCACGGTGTGGTTGACGAACACAGCTGGAAGGAGGAACGGGGTCACAGTTTGACTTTCAGCAATCTTGGGCAGCATAACCAACAATTCACGAGCCCTCCGGATGACGGATCTAAAGCCCCGGCGACGGCGAAGGAAGTAGCCCAACCGTTGGAAACTCCTGACGCAGAAGTTTTAACCAAGGCGCCCGCTGCCGTTCCTCCGCAGCCTGTCAAATCTAAAACCAAGTCGACTGCGCCGCCGATTGTCCAGCCCCCGGTCGCTTCAGCTATCCCAGCAGCAGAGCCCGCTCCCTCTGTGCCGGCCGGGCCACCGAAAGCGGCTTGGTCAAAGGAAGAGGAGGTGAAGAAGCCCAAGCCCTCGGGAGTGACGCTGAGTCTACGAGAGATCCAAGAGGCTGAGGCGAAGAAGGCTGAAGCCCGCAAAGTAGCTGAGCGAGACCGGGAACGGGTGACCCGTGCCTCGTCTTCTTCAGCCCCGGCGCCCGAGGAAGCCCAACCGTTCACCGCTTCGTGGGGACTGCCGACGTCTCAGGCTGGTGCCCGTTCCGCCGTGAAGGAGACTCCCGCGGCCTCCAGCCCAACCTCCGGAGCGGTATGGACCAATGCTGTCAAACCAGCTACGACGAAGAAGACGATGAAAGAAATTCAAGAGGAGGAGGAGAAGCGGAAGAAGTCGGCCACCAAAGAAACCGCGGCGGCGGCCGCGAGACGAGCGTATGCCGAAAGCACCAGCAAGGTTCGGTCATGTCATACTCACGATTCGGCCTCGCTGAATACTTTTCTTAGGCCGCCCCTCCACCTGCTCAAGGAGCTGCCTGGACCACAGTTGGCGCAACCAAGCCCAGCACTCCTGCTCCTGCGCCCGTTCGCCCTCCGATAGCGCCTGGAGCTTCCTCGACCAGCACATCTATTCCTCGCGCCAACGGTGCTGCTGTACCGAGACCTGCCCCAGCACCGGTCAAAGCCCCTGCTCCCAGAGTTGAGGAATATCCCGCAGCAGCGTCTCACGAGTTCGTGAGATGGCTCAATGATTCGCTGAAAGGATTGAATAGCTCCGTTAACGGTAAGGTTTCAGCTTCGACAATCCTACTGCTAACTAACTCGTATTTCAGTTGAGGAAATCATGTCCATGCTGCTGTCGTTTCCTCTGGACCCTGACCAGTCCACCGTGGAGCTCATCTCCGATCTCATATATGCCAACAGCACGATGTTGG
The DNA here is from genome assembly GCA_029449255.1 of Mycena polygramma. Classification (NCBI taxonomy): domain Eukaryota; kingdom Fungi; phylum Basidiomycota; class Agaricomycetes; order Agaricales; family Mycenaceae; genus Mycena; species Mycena polygramma. Next base: position 94,366 of record JARKID010000249.1, read on the forward strand.
ACGGGCGAAGGTTTGCTGCTGAATTTGTGAGCAAACGAAAGGCAGATGCCGCATCGCGACCAAAGGGCGCGTCCGTTTCGGGGCCAAACGCGGGCAAGCCGGTAATCTATTGCGGATGTGGTCAAGTCGCAGCCGAAGCCTCCCGCATCATCGGAGTGGGGCGGGTTCAAGGTGGTGAACAAGAAGAAGAAGGGTGGGCGGTCGTAATCGGTGGAACGTGGAACTTCCAATGCAAAATTATAATTTCATTTCTCAAACAAAATGCCTGCTCTAAGAGTGCGTGCTTCTCAGTCGCGGTTTGCGTTCTGATTCCTGGAGCACCGGTGTTGCCCACAACCGTCGAATAAGTACCGGTCGTTTACCAAACTCGCCAAACAGCCGCTGGTGGAGCAACAATTTCAGATGTCAAAAAACAGTTTAGCTCCACGGCTCCTGAGCTCTCCCCTCATCCTCCTCCTCCTCTCTTTAGTTCCTCTCCTTCACCCACGCTCTTTACTCCCAACATGCACTCCAGGCATCACCGTAGGCAAATCGGAAATCCGTTCAGTAGTAAGAACACCTGCTTCGACACATGCTTAAGTTTCGAATTCTCTTACACTGGGATCCACAGATATTTTCGGTAGTCAGGCTGCGACGACGACGACGCCGAGTGCGACCGCAACTGCGACAGCCTCCGCAACAAACGCGAATACCGACCCGCTTGGCGGCCTTACTCTGCGCTCGGGTCCATTCTTTCAGTACCATCGGCATCGGCATCGGCATCCTCCTCCTCCTCTGTGGTTGTGTCGTCCACTGTACGCTATCGGCATCTTTTCAAATCGATTTCTTTTTTGAGGCATCTTGGCTAGACTCCCTCGACTACATCCACCAGCACCACCCCCGCTACTTCTTCCACCCCCACCACCACGGTAAGTGAAGGCGCTCCATGACTACAACGCGTCTGAATCGTCAAAGCCGACCATCCCCCCAACCACACTCGATGTGACTGTCACCAGCACATCCAGCAGTTCCACGGCCTCCTCCACTACACCTTCGGCTTCCGCATCTGTCTCCGCAACTCTAGGAAGCAATTCTACCGTTGCCGCCACCGTAGCAGGCACTTTGATTGGAGTATTGGCTCTGGCTATGATCGTCTCGTTTTCCTGTAAGACTCCGACATCATTGGTCTGTGTCGCGCTAATGTTTTAACAGCGCCGTTGGAAGCGTAACCGGTCGAGGGTCAACCCAAGAGAATCGATCAATTTCAGCCCTGAGGAATTCGCCGGACTGGTACGATGCTGCGGGATAACAACTCGGAGAAACAGTATAATGGAGCAGAAAGCGGCGTCGGCGTACCATGTCCCTGCGCCAGCGCAAGTCTACCACCATGGCCACTGGTGCTTACCCGTATGGATACGTGAGCAGCAGCAGCAGCAGCAGCAACCACCTCAGCGCGTCTTCTCGCCGAACCCGCAGGACGCATATCCCACCGCCGCCGCAACAGGTCGCTTTCCAGTACCTTGGTTCGCCCACGCAGGCGTCGTACAATGACGGCGCACCCGAACCCTCACCCAGTCAGCAACCCGAACGATGAGGCGGCGTATGATGGAATTTAAATAGCACTCAATTAATTCACGCAGGCCACCGTTGCCGCGTTATTATACCGCTGTAATTCGTACAGTGAAAACTCGTCGACGCAGGCGTAGCCGGGTTAATATACCGCTGTAACTTCGTACGCGATTGAAAGAGCTAGAATTCGACTGCGTAGGCGCCTCCAAGCGCTGTAAATCGTAGAGAATCCAGACTGGTTCGAACTAGAGCTGGCGAGACTTGTCCTGACTTGTCGCGGCATTGGGAGAAAATGTTTGACGAGTGGTACGATGGCGGTCAAAAGGAGACCTGGATGCTGACCTAATATCGCGGGTCCACATAAAATAAAATGGCTCTCGTCCCACTTCAAAATCATGTCCGACCGCTACGACGTCCTCATCATCGGCGCCGGTGTCGCAGGCTCTGCCCTGGCCCATGCCCTCGCAAACTCACCCCGCCCGACGCCCCTGCGCATTGCTGTCCTCGAGCGTTCCCTTGAAGAGCCGGACCGCATCGTTGGAGAGCTCATACAGCCTGGCGGCGTCGACGCCCTGAAGAAACTTGGTCTCGAGTCTGTTCTTGAAAACATCGATGCGGCCAGGTGCAAGGGTTATTGTGTGGTCGATACAAGCGCCGGCAAAACCGTTGAGATCACCTATCCCGGAGGACGTGAAGGATGCTCCTTCCACCATGGAAAGCTCATTCTGAATTTGCGGTGCGCGTGTCTCCGAAATCGTACAGTTGATTCCGTTCTCATGGAGTCTAACTATCAGGGCCGCGGCGCGTCGTGCGCCAGGCGTGGATCTTATAGAGGCGACCGTGACAGACCTCATCGAGGACGATTCCTCGGCCCGCAGGGTCATCGGTGTTCGCGCGTCCCACAAGGGCGAGGAGAAGAAGGCGTTCTTTGCTAGCCTCGTCGTCGTTGCTGACGGGTGCTACTCAAATTTCCGGACTTCCGTCGTTGGGTAGTGCGGGCAAGCCAACAACGAAAAGCCATTTCATCGGTGCAATTCTCAAAGACGTCGTCCTCCCCATACCTAATCACGGAACGGTCGCCTTGGTCAAAGGCTCTGGCCCCGTCCTAATGTACCAAATATCGAAACATGACACACGAATCCTCATTGATATCAAGCAGCCTGTTCCCTCCGATCTCAAAGTGCGTCTTCTTTATCCATCTTCGAGGTTTTTTGACTTACATGTATCAAGGCCCACATCCTCGCCAACATTGCCCCGCAACTTCCGCACTCCGTACAGCAAGCTCTGAAAGTCGCGTTAGACACCGACCGCCTCCGCCGGATGCCCAACTCTTATTTGCCCACCACTCC